>ML660770.1:18772991-18907332 GCA_007570785.1 Antilocapra americana
TTCAAAGAATTAGAACAAATAATTTCTCAATTTGTATGGAAATACAAAAAACCTCGTATAGCCAAAGCAATCTTGAGAAAGAAGAATGGAACTGGCGGAATCAACCTACCTGACTTTAGGCTATACTACAAATCCACAGTCATTAAGACAGTATGGTACTGGCACAAAGACAGAAACATAGATCAATGGAACAGAATAGAAAGCCCAGAGATAAATCCACGCATCTATGGACACCTTATCTTTGACAAAGGAGGCAAGAATATACAATGGAGAAAAGACAACCTCTTTAACAAGTGGTGCTGGGAAAACTGAACAGCCACTTGTAAAAGAATGAAACTAGAACACTTTCTAACACCATACACAAAGATAAACTCAAAATGGATCAAAGATCTAAGCATAAGACCAGAAACTATAAAACTCCTAGAGGATAAAATAGGCAAAACACTCTCTGTCATAACGCAAAGCGGGATACTCCATGACCCACCTCCCAGAATATCGGAAATAAAAACACGAATAAACAAATGGGACCTAATTAAAATTAAAACCTTCTGCACAACAAAGGAAACTATAAGCAAGGTGAAAAGGCAGCCTTCAAAATGGGAGAAAATAATAGCCAATGAAGCAACGGACAAACAATTAATCTCAAAAATATACAAGCAACTCCTGCAGCTCCATTCTAGAAAAATAAACAACCCAATCAAAAAGTGGGCCAAAGAACTTAACAGACATTTCTCCAGAGAAGACATAAAAATGGCTAACAAACACATGAAAAGATGTTCAGCATCACTCATTATCAGAGAAATTCAAATCAAAACCACAATGAGGTATCACTTTACACCAGTCAGAATGGCTGTAATCCAAAAATCTACAAGCAATAAATGCTGGAGAGGATGCGGAGAAAAGGGAACTCTCTTACACTGTTGGTGGGAATGCAAACTAGTACAGCCACTATGGAAAACAGTGTGGAGGTTCCTTAAAAAGCTGCAAATAGTCTTGCCATATGACCCAGCAATCCCAATGCCAGAGATTTCTACACCGAGGAAACCAGAATTGAAAGAGCCACGTGTACCCCAGTGTTCATCGCTGCATTATTTACAATAGCCAGGACATGGAAGCAACCTAGATGCCCATCAACTGACGAATGGATGAGAAAGCTGTGGTACATATACACAATGGAATATTAGTCAGCATTAAAAAAAAATTCATTTGAAGCAATTCTACTCAGATGGACGAAACTGGAGCCCATTATCCAGAGTGAAGTAAGCCAGAAGCAAAAACAACAATACAGTATATTAACACATATATATGGAATTTAGAAAGACGGTAACGAGAACCCAACATGCGAGACAGCAAAGGGAACGCAGATGTATAGAATAGACTCATGGGCTCTGAGGATGAGGGTAGGGGTGGGATGATATGGGAGAATGGCATTGAAACATGTTAATTATCATATGTCTAATCAATCGCCAGCCCAGGATTGATGCTCGGGGGTGGTGTGTCGAGATTTCCCGGGGGGAGGGAGGAGGGAGGGGGGTTCTGGAGGGGGAACATATGTAAACCCATGGTGATATCATGACATTGTATGGCAATAACAATAAAAAAAATAAAATAAATAAAAAATAAAAATAAATAAAAGTTCACTCCTGAAAAAAATAAAAAATACATTGATTCCAGGCCAGAATATGTTAAGAAAATCTATTTCCTTTTTTAATAAATCTTATGATGAGCAGCCTTGTACCCTGTAAGGTTTTGTAGGATACACAATTTCCCAGAATTATTATAAAATGAAACCAAAAAAAATAAAATAATATAAAATAAAACGGAATATTAGATAAACATGGAAGAAATTCTTAGAATCAGGTAGGTCCCATGATAATATTTGGGACAAACTTATGCAAAACAAATTTTTGTCTATCTGACATTTGAATTAAATAGAGAATACAGTATTTTGTCTAATAACCCTGCCCACACCCAAACGTTTCAGTGATTTATTCAAGAAATAGCTGAAATAGGGCTGAGCAAGTAACAGTGATGAGTCTACTACTATAGTAATGAAGAGCTGAATGTCAGCAGACATTACTGGCCCAAAAGAGTGTAGAAGTGTTCTGTAGGTAAGCAGATTACAATAAGAAAAATGAAATATAAAATGCATGAATGCAAAAGAAAAATAAAAGGGACCAATGGCAGACTGGTACTAAGGAATGTGGTGTTCCCAGTGTCAACTACAAACTGGCATTTACCCAGAGCATTGCCAACCACTGAACAACAAAGATATTTGCCATCTGCATCTACAGAGACTGAGCCCCATTATGCTATAGCTGTTGACCTTCACCAGCCCCTGAGGGAATTCAGGGTGGAGTGAGGCACTTTTTGCTCCAGGGAATCTGGTGGGACAGGTCTTTAGATAGTTGGATGCTTTTAGGAACAGATTTTATGGTCTCAATCCTGGCATCTCCTCATATCTAGTTAAGTTCAGTCACTCAGTTGTGTCCAACTCTTTGCACCCCGTGGACTGCAGCATACCAGGCTTCCCTGTCCATCACCAACTCCCAGAGCTTGTTCAAACTCACATCCATAGAGTCCGTGATCATCCAACCATCTCATCCTCTGTCGTCCCCTTCTCCTCCTGCCTTCAATCTTTCCTAGAATTAGGGTCTTTTCCAATGAGTTAGTTGTTCATATCAGGTGGCCAAAGTATTGGAGTTTCAGCTTCAGCATCAGTCCTTCCAAAGAAGCACTAAATTCCTTCATAGTGGCATCAGATCCTCATGACTAACAAAAATCCTTTTGTAAAGTGAGTGCTCCATGGTACTCCCCCTTCACCAAAACCTTGTAGATTGACTTTCGCCCACTGGGGAGTAGTCACTCTGAGCTATCTGAGATGCTGCCTCCCAGGCTGCAGTCCTCATTTTGCCCCAAATGAAACTTAACTCACAGCTCCCAATTTGTACATCTTTTTCAGTCGACACCAGTGAATCTGAGGTTCTCGTTTCTTAGTGAAATAATTCAGAGGCAGAGTGGTAAGTAAGAAGTGGATTTACCTAGAGAGAACAGGGCTTCCCTTGCGACTCTGCTAGTAAAGAATCCGCCTGCAATGAGGGAACTCTGGGTTTGATTCCTGCATTGGAAGATCCCCTGGAGAAAGGAAAGGCTACCCACTCCAGTATTCTGGCCTTGAGAATTCCATGGACTGGATAGTCTATGGGATTGCAAAGAGTTGGACATGACTGAGCGACTTTCACTTTCAGGCTGAGTATAGACCATCTCAGAAGGTGAGAGAAAGATCCCCAAAATATGACATGGTTTGTTTTTATGGGTTCGGTAATTTTATAGACTAATGAGTGGAAGGATTATTCCAGTTATTTGGGAGAAGAAGCAGGGATTTCCAAGAATTGGGCAATTGCTGACTTTTTGGCCTTTTATGGTTAGCTTCTTGATGAAAGTGAAAGAGGAGAGGGAAAAAGTTGCTTTAAAACTCAACATTCAGAAAACTATGATTATGGCATCTGGTCCCATCACTTCATGGCAAATAGATGGGGAAACAATGGAAACAGTGACAGACTTTATTTTGGGGGGGGGCTCCAAAATCTCTGCAGATGGTGACTGTAATCATGAAGTTAAAAGACACTTGCTCCTTGGAAGAAAAGCTATGGCCAACCTAGACAGCATATTAAAAAGCAGAAATTACTTTGCTGACAAAGGTCCATCTAGTCAAAGCTATCATTTTTCTAGTAGTCATGTATGGATGTGAGAGTTGGACTATAAAGAAAGCTGAGCACAGAAAAATTGATGCTTTTGAACTGTGGTGTTGGAGAAAACTCTTGAGAGTCCCTTGGACTGCAAGCAGATCCAAACAGTCCATCCTAAAGGAGATCAGTCTTGGGTGTTCATTGGAAGGACTGATGCTGAAGCTGAAACTCCAATACTTTGGCCACCTGATGTGAAGAGCTGACTCATTGGGAAAGACCCTGTTGATGGGAAAGTTTGAAGGCAGGAGAAGGGGATGACAGAGGGTGAGATGTTTGGATGGCATCACCAACTCAATGGACATGAGTTTGAATAGGCTCTGGGAGTTGGTGATGGACAGGGAGGCCTGGCATGCTGCAGTCCATTTGGTCACTAAGAGTCAGACACGACTGAGTGACTGAACTGAACTGATAGCTTCAGAACTGTCATGGCACTGGTGGGTGTGTCATTTGGCATACTGATGTATTACAGAGTGCATAATGAGTCTCAAGGTCTACTGTAAGTCAGTAATCTGCCATCTTGGATCTAATTGGTTCTAATAAGTTTCTGCCATATCCTCCAGCTATGTCCTTTTTTTTTTTAAAGGTTGTACCCTGACCCCTTCTCTCCTATTTCACTGGGAAGAGGAGGACTTGAAAAGGAGGATTCAGCGATGTGAGTTGCCTATGCAACTTCCATTTCCCCCTCTTCTTTTATTTTAAGGCCTTTTGCTTTCATCTTTTTAAAGTAGAATCTCAGTACTATTCATGAACCCATACTTTTCCTAAACATTTACTCCAGAGGAGGTTAGCTTCAGTTGCTGAAGTTGACTTCTGATTGGAATAAGACATGTGTGGGTTTGGTTTTTATCTTTGAATAATTTTTACATGGCCCTGTGACTTCAATGCCAACCACTGAAACATGTAGTTAAATGTTCCAGAGGGCCTCTAGGAAAGATTTTCCTACTTTTAAGAAAGACTTGCAAAAAGATAGAATTTGTGATACCTGGTTGTGATGGGGAATTGGTGCAGCCATTCTGCAAACTAATCTGAAGACAAGGCCTGTATATCAAGAATGGCAGGATATGAAAAGATGTAAAGAACTACGTACTTGATATACTGATGAACTGAGTAGTCCAGTTATCACCCTACCTCTGGACCTCTTGTAATGTAAATTAATGTATTTCCTGATTACTTGAGACACTTTAAAGTTGTCTTTATTTGCAGCTAAAAACATTCTAACTGACATATACACATACACAGGATTTTCTGTATATTTGATGTTGAGATGACTTTTCTATTTTGTTTGTTTGCCAAATGATTACAAACTCAAATCATGAAAGCATTTTTTTTTCCTACTTAAAAGGTAAGTTTTCTATTTAAAAAAATACCATATGCTATCGTTTAAAGTAGTCAGTAAAAACAAAAGCAAACATGTAGTTTAGAATTAGAACTTTAGGGAAAAGAAATCATGGAAACTAATATTCATTCGATGGTAATGTCTTTTTTTTAAAAAGCAGCAGTTACTTAATGAAACTTCAGAATTGACATCATAAATTGGCCTGAATATACTTCTTTGAACTATCATTATGGAATTTCCCAGTTGGTGAAGGGTTCAGCTGATTTCACAGAATCCTTTTATATCTTGGTAGAATGATGTCCCCATATGTGTGGAGATGCTGTTACTCTTTTTAGAAGCATAACAATAAGTGCTCGGTCACTCAGTCATGTCCACCTCTTTGCAACCCTATGGAATATAGCCTGCCAGATTAGTCTGTCCTGGGATTTCCCAGGCAAGAATATTGGAATGGGTTGTCATGCCCTCGTCCAGGGGATCTTCTGGACCCAGAGATAGACCCTCAGTCTCTTGCATTGCAGGTAGATTCTTTACCTCTGAGCTATCAGGGAAGCCCAATAACAACATAAATTTATTTACATTATATCAGTGGAAAAATCGCTATTGGATGATACAAATAGGTCAATACAATAACCTAACTCCTCTCTGCTTCTGACCTTAACAGATGACATGTGTTGGATTTTACACCTATTTTTAGCTCTCATCTTAGGTTCTCCACCTACATTTGGAAAATCTGGCCGTGACATTCCAGTCACTTCATTTTCACAGCAGGAGTCTGTTCATGAAGAATGCCAAATTTCTCCTTATAGATCCATTCTGTGTTTATTGTTACTGCCAAACATTTTCTCCTTCATTTTCTGAAGTGGAGGCACTACAGAGAAATCTGCTGTGAGACATTTTGGTAAAGTGAATCTTGCTTTATTACTCACTTATTAACATGACATTAATTTGCTTTCCCAAAAGGAGTAGGAGAGCAGGTGTGGGGAGAATATACAGAATAAAATTAAGCGGTGTCAATGTCATATCTATTGAGATTTGATTTAGTGACATATAAAAGAAAACCCACATATGGCCTATGCACAAGTACTATGCCCCTTACACTTTGTATAACAAAGTCTGATGCTAGGCAGCCCGGGGCTAGGATGCCAGCTCAATAAAAACCTTGGGGTACCCAATCCCTTCTTTGTAGCTACTCTACCAAACCAAGTACATGCCTTGAATCCAAGGTTATCTCAAAGAACTCCTGTATCATATTCATGGGCCAGGCAGCTGGAAGGATTAATAAGTGAAGGACCAAAGGTGCTCACCTACTAAGATGAATCACCTTCCTTTGAGGAGCTTGCATAGAAGCCTCTCATACGAACCATGTCAAGCCACTGAGGTGTAAGCAGTACTTTGGTTTATATCTCATTGACTTATCCTAAATCAGGTGTGGTCCTTAGTCACAAGGAAGTCTGCAAGTGACTTTTAGCTGGATTTATTGCTACCTCACTTAGAATTGCCATTCTTCCTTAGGCATAAACAATAGCTGTAGGGTAGATGATTCTATCATATTCTCTATCATAGTATGATTAAGATTGTATTCCAACCCCAAAGATTCAGAATTTGATCAGAACTGGTACCTTTCAAGTTTTAACTTTTCCCCCTGTCATTTTTTCACATCACGAGATTTTTTTCCAGAATGGGAAGTGATTTCACCAATCTACACTTAGATTTCCTATAAATATAAGTAAGCGTGTAAACATGCCATATTCCACTCTGAAAATGTCTTAAGCCTAAATGTTATAATACACAAAGCAGATTTTATTCTATTTTACCTATTTGGTGAATTCAAAATTCTGATTTAACACTAAAGATAACTGTATTTGTTGTGACTTGATTGGTCACTAACACTTCATATTTTCCATAAAAATAAACTTTTATAATAAAATCATTTTTTTCATGAAAGTTCCCTTACAGCAAGTCAGAAGCTGCAGGGGTACAAAAAAGGATATCATCAAAATGTTTCAAAAATATTAAATTCTTATCAGAACTTCCAACCTAAATTTCAAAACTTACGTTTTCCAAAAAGTTTGAAAAATAGAAAACTCACTCTCAAGTGCTAAGGGGATTGCCTTTGATATCTCTGTGAAGTTTGAAAAGGTACTCTAAGGAATAGTTTTTGTAATGAAGTATGGGAAATAGTAGTAGCACACTATAGCTATTGCAGGGCCTTAACTATTGATGGCGATATTGACATGAGTTTGAGTGAACTCCAGGAGTTGGCAATGAACAGGGAGACCTGGCGTGCTGCAGTCCATGGAGTCGCATAGTCAGACATGACTGAACAGCTGAACTGAACTGATATCTTAAGATTCTCTGTTTATCTGCCAATTCTGTTATCACATCAGTAACTTTTGCTATCCAGCTCAGCCAGAGCCCTTCAATCACCTTAAATTCACTTACTTAAGCAGGATGCCAGCGGGGTATCATGAGAGATCCAGAGTTTGCAAAATCCAATACAGAATATCACAATAGTTTCACTTCTTAAACTTGCCTATTGATATCTTTTTGACTCCTCAGTCCCTGAAGCAGAAAACAGATCTGATAGGGAGTGTTTGGACATGATTAGCATCATATGTGTATGTGTGTGTTAGTCGATTAGTCGTGTCTGACTCTTTGACATGCCGTGGACTGTAGTAGCCCGCCAGGCCCCTCTGTCCATGGAATTCTCAAGGCAAGAATACTGGAGTGGGTTGCCTTTCCCTTCTCCAAGGGATCTTCCCAACCCAGTGACTGAACCCAAGTCTTCCACGTTGCAGGCAGATTCTTTACCATCTGAGCTACCAGGGAAGCCCGATTAGCATCCTGTTCACCTTTAATTGTTCTTATTCCTGTATTTATGGGGGCATAAAGAGAGTGTCAGAATTAGACACAAAGGTATCTAAAATTTTGTCAAAGTGTGTGTCTGTTTTTTTTTTTAAATATATACTCTATTTTTAAACACTAGATATTTATTTTTTGGCTGCACTGGGTCTTCTTTGTTTCATGCAGGCTTTCTTTTAATTGCAGTGAGAGTGGTTGGTTACTCTTGGTTGTGGTGCACAAGCTTCTGACTGCAGTGGCTTCTCTTGTGGTGCTCACACCCCAGACTGCAGTAGTTATGGTTCAATAGTTGTGGCACACAGGCTTAGTTGCCCCATGGCATGTGGGTCTTCCCAGACCAGGAATCAAATCCATGTCCCCTGCATTGGCAGATGAATTGTTAACCGCTGGACCACCAGGGAAGTCTGTGTGTCCACTTTTAAACTCTGAAGCTTTATAAAAGCATGAATTATTAACAATAGATATGTTCTAATACCCTCATTGGGATTCCCAGGTGGTACCAGTGGCAAAGAAGCCGCCCTCCAATGCCGGAGACACGGGGGATGCAGGTTTGATCCCTGAGTTGGGAAGATCCCCTGGAGAAAGAAATGGCAACCCACTCCAGTGTTCTTGCCTGGAGGATACCGTGGGCTACAGTCAGTCCAGTTGCAAAGAGTTGGACACGATTGAAGTGCCATAGTAGGCACACGTGCACTCAATACCCGGTTAGGTCTACTTAGTGAATAACCTATGAACACTTCCACAAGCTTAAGCTTATGTAATTGTGACTACAGGTCACAAATTCAGCTTCATTCTGAATATGAATCTGGTAGAACTGTGTAATTCCCAGAGTTAACATGTAAAGAATTTTTAACTTTCTTAGGGTCTGCCAGACATGAGTACCCAATAAATAGGCATTGAGTGAAGATCAGTGCTATTTCTAAACTAACTCTTTCCAACTTGATATTAGCCTTTTAATATACTAAACAAGTTTGTCTCATTGGTGATGATTTAGTCACTAAGTCGTGTCCAACTCTTGCAACCCCGTGGACTGTAACCTACTAAGCTCTTCTGTCCATGGGATTTTCCAGGCAAGATTGAATTTAATCCTAATTTTAACTGGAAGTAAGCATTCTAGATTCTCCTCTGCTTTATCTACTTTGTGCTCCACAAGAGATATTTTTACCCTTATTTGTTCTAAAGTTATCAGCACTTCATATTTTCCTTTACTAATTCCAGATTTTTTTTCTCATCTTTGTTTCAAAAGAAATATAACCATTTGATTTTTGATATATAAAATAAAATGTAGGAAGCTTTAAAAAGTGTAGACATCTTCTCTTAATAGGAAATCATCATCACCATAACCATCATCATAGTAGTAGTAGCAGAACTATTTGTTGAGCACTTATGGCTAAGTATACACTATTTTTACTAATGTTAATTAGAATCACAGCAACTCTGCAAAGTCGGTATCATTATCCCATTTTACAGATGAGAAAACTGAGGCTCAGAGAGGTTAGTTTTAAGTAAAATCATACTGGTAGGACGTGACACTGCCAGGATTTAAGCCAGGTATATCTGATCATTATATTGTAACATAGACATACTAGGAAAAATTCATTATGAATGAAGATATTTCACAGCCTCAGATCAATTTGCAATGAATGTGGAGGTGTATAAATAAAATCACCAGAAGTTATTCCACTACTGTGTTTTTCTGAAATGTTTGACATTTGCCCACTTTAGGAATCCCAGAAAAGAACATTGTACAGCACAGGAGGAAATAGGGGCAGAAGTATTCTTGATTGAATAAAAGCAATAGTTGAAAGAAAAAGACTTCCTTCTTGAGTTCCTCATGCAATGAAAAAATAGATTCTCTTCTCACCAGAAAACCACCAATTTGAGGAGGGATGCAAAGGCCAAACCAAAGGTGTCTTACTTAGAGCAGGATGAACTGTCCTTCTGAAATAGGTCTTCAGCCTTCTTCATTCAGGCATCAGACTTAATGGCATGATGACATTGCTGGGATATTTCCATTGGAGACTGTCACTGACAGTTCTGCCAAAGAGAGCCGTGTTTAGAATTGGGAGTATGTGTGTGAATTTCCTGTTTGTACACTGGCTATCATACTCTTTCACTTTCTCAAGTGTCTGAACAGACGGAGGTGGACTAGGAAAGTTGTTTGCAGGTGTAGTCTTCTGCTCTCAGTGTGGGTTTACAGCTCTTAAAAACAGCTTTTGAGGAAAGCTTTCTGTTTGATGTGGATGGTGGCGAGAGTTATGTACATACTGTGGAGAAATGTGATTCCCTTATGAGGAGAAAATTCCCGGCTAATGATCTAGCATTTGAGCTTGGGTCAAAGTGAGTTACAGTCTAGTTTTCTAACCTGAGTAGTCATATTCAGAGCCTCTACTCATAGGGGAGGGTGCTGCTGCTTCTCTATAATTTTTAAAAGTAGATAGAATACAAGTGAGACCTGTACTTCTGCAATTCAGTCCCCACGTGGCTAAGGCTTGGTCATCAATCTTCTTGACCAAGAGACACCACTTTTTCCCCCTCAACTTTACTAAAACCACAGAGGTGGAGAGGAAAATGTCTATTCATTAATGTCAGACACCAATTCAAATGGCTTACCGGCCTCAGTACAACATTAAATAAGCCTTCGTATAAAACATGAGTCAGAATTGGTTCTGTCAAACTTGTTTTTAGATATGTGGCTGTTTTAGTCATCAAGGCAGTATGTAAAAGAAAATCCTTTCCAGGTTTTATATATTTGAAATGGGAATGAGGATTCTTTCAGTTCTATATTAGCAGTTTTCATTAATATCTTTTTTAGTATTTCAGGAATATATATATATATATATATATATATATATATATATATATATATTATTATTTTTAATGCACCAAAACATTTTCTTTACCAAAACTGTGATAATCAAAATCTGAGATAATTAGAACCTGAAAATGCCTCTCTTCCTCTTTCTCTCCAGGTAGGTAGGTAAGTAGATAGAAAAATATTCTAGAGATATGCATGTGTATGGCCATCTGTATGTCACTCTGTGTGTGTCTATGTGTATGTATATCTATTTGGAAAGTAAAAGAATTAAATTCCTTCCACAGCATAAAATAAAATTTTTATAGTTCTATTTTTCTTACAGTTAATTTTGTGACTGATTTTTTAACTTAAGTATCTCACAGATTCAGATATATGCCTATCAAAGCGGCCTGCTACCCAGATGAAGGCCAGTAAGATGTAAGATGTGGAAGGCCTGAAGTGTCTGCCTAGCAGCATTCACTAGAAAACCATACTCATAAAACATAAAGTAACATATGGTGACTGATCATCATACCACCTAATGCTGTGGTGTTGCCATGCTACAATTTTGTTTTTAAGCTGAGGCTGCTGGAAAAAAAGAAGCAATTTGGACTTATGTGATACAAATTCCATAGTCCATGATGAAAGTAACTTCAGTTAACCACTGTAAACCTATCAATCTGTGACTTTAAATTAATAGCCTCCATTTATTTAATAGTTGCTTGGCCCCCACATGTTCTGTACCCCCACATCCTGTGCTCTGCACCAAGGATACAGCTGGAGGAAGTCAGAACTCCTGTGTTCCTCCTGCAACCATCCGTCTGGCTGGTAGCCCTGCTTTCTGTGCAGGAATGCTATTTTGCCCTGTGCTGTTCTGTGTCGAGTTTACAGGACATCTGTCTGATCATGTATGCATGTGTACAGATTACTGAAGGCATAAGCTGGCAAAAGCAGCAGCTTGGTGACTGTGGATGACAATGATAGGCCCCCCAAGAACATCCTTTTTTTTTGTAAGAAGTCCTTAGAAGGCCTATTGGGAAACTGAAATGCCTGGATTCCTTTTGTTTCTTAATAGAGTCGGATCTGGAAGGCCTTGATGATCTAGGTACTGTTTACAGCAGCATTGACCAGCAGCTGAATGAAACCATGAGGCGCCGCAGACACGCGGGAGAGAATGATTACAACATCGAGGTACTGCTGGGAGTGGATGACTCTGTGGTCCGTTTCCATGGCAAAGAGCACGTCCAAAACTACCTCCTCACCCTGATGAACATTGTGAGTAGTGACTCCCTTTCTGAGGCTTTTTGATCTTTTAATTCACTTCTCCTGTTTTGCTCTGGTCTTTTGGAAACCTCTATGAGGTCTTCCATGATCACACCCCACATTCAAAATGTGTACGTAACTGCATTCAATTCAAGTATTGATCTACGGATTTAACATACAAGATGCAAAACTAAAGGAAACATGAAATGAAAGTTTCCTTTGCGTGACCAACTATTGATCCATTGTCATCAAAGAGAAATCTTAAATTTAGAAAGTTATAATGGGCTGGAATTATAACATCAGTTATGGTTTTCATTTGGTTCTGGGGATAATCAAAATTCCCAGGACTTTGTCCACCTGACTTGATATGGACCACAAAGAATGAGATGGATCTTTCCAGCATCATTGTGTATCCCAGAATGATGAGGAATTATTTAGGCTTAATAACTCTGTGTGCGTGCTTACTTTTAGAGCTTTTGGATAGAGTAATGTTTTTCGCCATTATGCAGTTGAATGTAATATACATACAAAGCACAGTCAACTCTTGGCACAGTGGTGCCCTGCAATTATAAAGGACTCTAAATTTGTTCTTTATTTCTTCTTTATGAGCCTTAATCTTATTGAGAAGAAATTTAGCCAGTATCCTCAAGCTGATGTCCTTTTTTCCCAGGTGAACTGGCACAGAGCAGTTGAGAAGTAATATATAAGTTACCTACTTCTAAAAGATAGCTAAGATAGTAGTATGCTTGATTTTATATGTTTTATCTCCTAGAATGATAAAATACCATATTACTTTGGCAAATATATTACCTAAGCCTTTTCTCTCTTTCAGCTTTTGACTTTTAGTGTGATTTCTTTGGGTATCTTGCCTTTTTTCCATGCTTAAGATTAGATTTCCAACAATTCTTAATTTTATTAATCATGGTTTTATTTATTTTAATGTTTAAGCCAATGTGTTAAACATATATTCTGTTCATTAGATGCCAATGTGTAAAATTCTACATAAACCATGTCTCTGTGAAATGGAAAATAGTGTATAAACTCAGACACATGTTTATTTGTTCATTGGCACAGATCTCAGTTATGAAGACTGCTTAGCATACAGAAAACAAATTCCACTGGAGATGCTACTTTTATTAATACTTGCATCATTCATTGAGCCCCTGGACCACTTTCTTCTACACTGGGGAGGCAGTCAGTCAGGACTGACTTGTCAGGAAGGGTCTTGGAGTAATGCAGCAGAGATTTGGTACAGTCTTTGTCCTTACAGTACTTATAGTTTAGTCAAGGATAAAAGCGATGCAAAAAATGCAAAGGTTGAGCAATAAAAGGCATTTTATTATTAAGACATATCAGTAGACACTGTATTATAAGTTCTGTAAGACTTTAGATGGAACAGCTGTGAAGTGTTGAGATTATTAAATTGAGACTTAGGGGGCAGAGGCTTTAGTTGTAGCTATGTTTCTGGTTGACTTTGTGACCTCAGATAATCATGTCCCTTCCTGGGATTTAGTTTCTGTATTTATAAAATTAAAAGGTTGTACAAAATGTTCAATAATCCTCTAACCCATCAGGAAGCTGCAGGTTAAAGTAGGTCTGAAGGGATTTGTTTCCTGGATTTTTAAAAAATTTGTTTTGTTTTTCAAAGGACACATGGGATTGTCAAGGTTTTCTAGACAGACTCTGTTGACAGGAAAGTAGAAATGGCTATAGTATATTCACCAGACATTAAGCTGAGGTGTCAAGGGATACACAGAAGTGTTTCATTTTTGGTTATATAACCATTGCAAAAGATGTTTTGTTTTTAAGACCATTAAAAAAATTAGGTAATAGGCTGAGTCTCTATCTCCAATACTAGGAATTATTCTAAAGCTAATCAAGCATCAGAGAAAGGAATTGGAAGAGAGAATATAATTTTTAAAACTGAAGTTAATTGCATCTGAAGTAATTACTATATGTAGAGGTTTTTAGGAGGTAATAATAACAGTCCCCCCTCCCTTCCAAAGTTCAGAATCGACTGAATGATAGGCATAGTGAAAAGGCAATGAAGAATAAACAGTTTTATTATTGATAAGAGCTGAATTGCACATCATTTAAATGTACAGCCACAAATATTTTCTTATTCTCAATTAGCTGGGAGCACTTTGTCCCAGCCCCTGCCACCCAGGAACATTTGGCAGTGTTGGGTCGAGAAGATCCCCTGAAGGAGGGCATGGAGAATTCTTGCCATGAGAATCCCACGGACAGAGGAGCCTGGCGGGCTACAGTCCATAGGAGTCGCAAAGAGTTGGAGATAACTGAAATGATTTAGCATGCACAGAGACACTTTTGGTTGTCGTAACCGGGAAAGGAAGCTACTGCCACTAGTGAGAGATGCCAGGGATGCTGCTAAACAACTACGACACAAAGGGCAGCTCTACACAACAGAGAAATATGAATTATCTGGTCTAAAATGCCAACAGTGCCAAGGTTTATAAGCCTTGTTATAAATTAGACAATCTTACGACCCTCTATCCCCAACTCCCAATTAAATCAAAGGTTTAATTGAAACCCTTTAATTTAAGGTTTTCAATTAAACTTGAAACTTGATAATTTCAAATTTCCTTTGTAGGACTGGTAGAGAGCTGTAAGCATGACAGACTGAAGACTGAATCTCTTCCTTTCCTCCCTATGCTCCCATTGCTCTGTTGCAGACCGTTAGACCTGTAACACCGAAATGAGATGTCCTGTCTCAAACTGATCAATTAAATAAGAGTGGGAGGAATGAAAAAAACAATAATGATATTCTAATTAAACTACCTCATGGAAATTTGAAGCAAAGGAAATAAATTGTAATTTTTTTTCCATGACAAGTTTGGAATAATTCATAACTCCTATGCTAGCCTTGCTTAATGTCCTCCCATGGTTATCTAAAATCATGGTTCTTCAAACATTAGCCCTACCCAAACACAGAGGCTTTCTTTACATGTCACAGAGGTTCAGGCAGAAACTATAGGAGAAAACTGATGCAAAAAGTCTATTTCCTTGCATTGATTTGGAGAGAAATGGGGGGTTTACCCGGTGGCGCTCATGGTAAAGAACACGCCTGCCAGTGCAGGAGAGGCAAGAGACATGAGTTTAGTACCTGGGTGGGAAAGATCCCTTGGAGAAGGGCACAGCAACTGGCTCTAGTTTTCTTGCCTGGAGAATCCCATGGACAAAGGAGCCTGGCGGGCTACAGTCTATTGGGTCGCAAAGAGTCGAACATGACTGAAGCGACTTAGCATGCGTGCACGTGTCCCCGTGGTAGAGAAAAGATCACAGTTTCCTTTAGTCTCGTTTGGCACCTTTAACTTAGTTAACTAGTCAGCAGATACAATCTTCTTTTAGTCTGCCTGATAGTCAAATATAGTTTCCGTATCCAAAACCAGGTGATATTAGCATGTCATTCTTGAGCCAGAGGAGTACTTATAGGTCCCACTGATTTGCTTCATGGTGGAGAATACCTTTTCAAAGGAATGCTCATATTTATCTCATACTTTATTGTCTTGAAAAGAGTTCTTAAATTATTAAATGTTAAACATCTGTGTAATGAAAGAATGGATAATTGGATAAATGAGTATAAATAACATAGAGGTAGATTGTGAACAGACAGAAACTTTGGATTTGAAATAAGAGGATATAAATGACATGAAGGCTTTAATCAGTTTAACAATATAATAAAAAGAAGTGTTTAGAAAGGAATTTAGCATTTATATGTGTCAATATTTTTTCAAGTATATTGCAAAATTGAAAATTATTGTGACTTATTTTTCCCCTAGAGGAGACAGAGGCTTAAAATAAAATTGAAGTAAAATTTTACAATTATTTGAAGTTAGTAAAACAATCTGAGATAATGATAATACAGTGATGGTAATCATTAAAAGAATACAAGGAAGGGGCTTCCCTGGCAGCCTGATGGTGAAGATTCTGCATTTCCAAGGCAGAGGAAGCAAGTTCTATCCCTGGTTGGGGAACTAGGATCCCACATGCTACCTGGACAAAAAATAAAAGACAGTGACTAGCTTCTGTGCTGGGAGGGTGAGAGCCTGGAAAGAGCATGGAAGCTCTGTACCTCTCCCCGCAAACCTTGCCTTCTGCATCTCTTACATTTGTCTGTTCCTGAGTTGTATCCATCATTTAAAAATAATTAAATATGTAGGAGGTGCAAGACAATAATGGAAAGGCAAGATAGTCTTGAGTCTAGGCCTGCCCCTAGCACTATATGGTAGGAGACCTTGTACAAGTACCAACTTCTCAGTGTCTTCACTAAGAAAATGTGAATAGCGGTGCTGTGCTCACAGGAAAATTCTAAAGAAGAAAGGAGAGTGTGAACATAGTAAGTCTAGAACTGAGAAGGAGCTTAGCAGGTGGCCAGTTGACACTGGCTGTAAAGAACTCAAAGCTCTTCCCACAATTTGCTTTTCCCCCTAAGTTCTACAAAGGGAAGCAGAAGAAGGCTCATCATGTGATGTGAAGAAAGATGTCATGTTTGCAAGTATCTGCCGTGAATCATTGACAGGCACAGGGCTTGCCCCAAAACAAAACGGTAATTTTGTGGGGCATTTAAACAAAGGCAGCACAGCCCTTACCCCCATTTGATGCCCCAGTTTTCCCAGAATCTCAGAGCAAAAAACATCAAAGGATTTGTTCAGGGTGATGTCTGGAGCCTAGGATGGAGCCCATCTCAGCACCCAATCTCATGAGCCTTTTGCCACCGATGAGCCAGGACCAGAAACTGGAGAGGAAGGGATGCAGACCTCACTGAGCTGATTTCATTGTCAAGATTAATTGGGAGTAGGGGGTAGGGACAGGCACAAAACCCTGCTCCCTTCCTGGGACCATTTTCTCAAAAAAAACCGAGTCTTGCATTTTATTGGGGGAGGGGCAACAAAGCCTATTGTGTTCAGGGAATAGATAATCTTAAAAGAGAAAAAGTCTACCCCAGTATTTAGGGCAGAAGAAAACCTTGGGGGAAAGCAACTGCCATGCTGTGCGAATACTCAAGCATCGTTGTGGTGTGGCTCATGTGATGAAAATCAGAGACCTCTGGCCAGGAGCCAGCATCACTGCCATTCATACAGGAAATCCACCTTCCAAGTGGCATCCTTATAGCAGGTGGTGCTAGTGGTAAAGAACAAGCTTACCAATGCAGGAGGCACAAGAGACGCATGTTCAATCCCTGGGTGGGGAAGATCCCCTGGAGGAGGAAATGACAATCCATTCTAGTATTCTTTCTGGGAAATCCCATGGACAGAGGAGCCTGGCAGGCTACAGTCTATGGGGTCCCAAAGAGTCGGACATGACTGAGCATGCACACTCTAGACCCTAGTAAAGACTTCGGGTGAATAGACCTAGCTGACATCTGACTTTGACTTCATGAGAAAAAATCAAGCTGCGACCACCCAGCCAAGTTGTTCCCAAATTCCAGACTCATGGAAACTATGAGAGAATAAATGATTGTTTCTGCTTTAACAAAGTAGAAGAAGGAAGAGAAGATAAAGTTATTAGGAGGTGGGAAGGGGAAACTTCAAGTTTTATTTAATTTTAACTCCAATTAATCATAGTTTAAATATAACCAAGAAAAACATTTGGAACATAAGTCAAGAGTAATATTAAATAGCTTTGATTTATCTGCTATTTTAAATTAGATAGTTGCCACCTTTTTGACACAAATGTATTTCCTTTGTTTTAGGGCCTTATTGCCTAATGATAGTGCATGTGTGCTTAGTCATGTCTGACTCTTTGTGACCCCATGAACTGCAGCCCCCCAGGTTTTTCTGTCCATGGGGATTCTCCAAGCAAGAATACTGGAGTGGGTTGCCATGCCCTCCTCCAGGGGATCTTCCCAAACCAGGAATCAAACCCATGTCTCCTGCATTGCAGGTGGATTCTTTACCATCTGAGCCACCAGGGAAGTCCAAGAATACTGGGTCTGTAGCCTATCCATTCTCCAGGGGATCTTCCCAACCTAGGAATTGAACCAGGGTCTCCTGCACTGTGGGCAGATTCTTTACCAATTGAACTACCAGGAAAGTTCAATGGTAGTGATGACTGTGCAAATGAATATGCTAAAGTTCTTTACATAATTTGTCATGGGAATCTTGGGATTTGAACACTGGAAAGACAGCTCATTGAGTTAACACTTTCCTCTGGGGTCTCAAGTGAACAGGCCCCAGTGATTTTAATAAGATTCCTTAAGAAGAAACATGCCCTCCACCCATCCCCCAGCTTCTTTCCAAATGAATCAATGAGGTTAAGAATCTCCATTGCCTTCCATCTGCTTTTATTTTTAACTCATACTCTTTCATAGAACTCAAAATTTCTCCCAGACTCATCTATAAAGAAAAAATAAGCATATGACTATATTTTAAAACAACATGAGTAGCCATCAGAATAATTTAAATTGAGGGGCACTCTACACAATAACTGACTAGTACTCTTCGAAACTATCAGAGTCTTGAAAGAAAAACTGAGGAACTATCCCAGATTTAGGAACACTAAGAAGATATGGAAACCAAATGTCATAGATTGGATCATAGAGCAGTAAAAGGGAATTTGTGGAACAGTTGATATAATTTTAAGTGAGTCTTTAGGTTAGTTAATTGTATCACATTAAAATTAATTTTTAAAATTTGTACTATATATTGTGGTTATGATGAATGTTAACATTTGAAGACCTTGGGTCCGGGTATACGGAAATTGTTTTTTCTGTATTTCCAATCTTTTATGTAAGTCTGAAATTACTTCAGAATGAAGTTAAAGAGAAAAGTAAATGCATTAAAAGAACACTTGATCTGATGTTTGCTCTTGTTTCATTTATTGTGTTTTTAACTTTTAAAGGTTATAATATAAAATGCTATTTTTTGAAAGACTTCAATTATGGGTAGAGATGGGTTGTCAGAGAAAGTGACTTATGTGTTTTTGCTAACCACAACAGGAAGAAAATATGCAATGAATATATGATATAATAGTAAATAAAGTCAATATTAAAATATTAAAAACTCTTTACTCTTAAACATCAACTTTCATTAAAGCATAGCTGACATATAATAAAATATGCATTTTAAGTGTATAGTTTGATAAGGTTTTATTAAAAATTAATTTTTTTTGTTTCAGCATAGTGTTCTTGCAAATACTTTCAGAGTTTAGAGCAAATAAATTGAAGCTTGCCTATCCTTCCTTTTCTCAGTAAATGACTCTTTTAGGCATCCATTTATTCAAACCAGAAACCTTCTAGTATAACATAGGTGCTTCCTCACTTGTGGATATACTTTACTAGGGAAATTAGGTTTGTAAATTATTATGTATAAAATCATCTAGAAAGTGCTAATTGACTGAAAGCAAGTATAGATTCTGTGCTATGGGGGAAGAATACTAGGATTGTCTTTGAACTAGAGGTATGAAGAAGTATGCTTGAATGTTAGAAGTTAGATCTTTGAAGATGAACAACAGGAAATTCCAGTCAGAGAAGATACTTGAATATTCAAAATTCCAAATAGATGCACAGCATATATTTGAATTTGACTACACACCGGTTACATGAAGGAGATTAATGTAAAATAAGGAAATGAACTTAGATAGCAATTATAGAACATTCCAGAGAGGTTGCTTCTGTTTATAGTTTCGGAGCCAACAATGGATGGATGTTTACTGTGTTTAAGACATTGGGAAAATGTAAAGAAATTCTTTGTAGATTAAGACCAGGAAGCACATATTTTTGGTAAAGATGATGAAATGAAGACCACTCTTCTAAATGTTAGTTTGATTTGAAAGAAGTAGAAGCTGGTGCTACAGGATCATGCCATTTTTTGCTGTTGTTATTCTGGAACTGGCTAACTTTTACCAAATTATTAAGTGAAAGTCAAAAGGACATAAAAGGCATATGTTCCATCTACCCTAATCCTTTTAGAAGCTAGAATTTCTCTCAGCCACTGCAACACCTAACTAGTATTTACCATTTGTCTTGACTCTGGGAATCATTTTCTTTCTCTGCATATTCACTTTTACACATTTTGGTGATGAAGGTTGATGGCATTACTATCTTATTGTTATCCTTTCTTTGTCTCATGCAAAAAGCTTTCCTTTTTATTATGGATTACTATATCTACTTGTGACAGGATAAAGATAGGTTAAGGAAGTATTAATATTCTAATATTGACTAAAATTAACCTACCTACTTTACTTCAAAAAGCAACCCAGAAAGTAGATCCTGTGTTGCTTTTCACAATCATAATAAATTGGTGTCAGAGTTTGAAGTCCACATATATTGGGACTTGTAAACAAAAATAGCACATGAATATAAGTTGTGTAAAAGTGAATCTATTTATTAAACATCTATTCAACTATCAGTCCAGTGATTCCTGCCCTTAACAATCTTATGAAAACCCAAGAATCATGGAATTTCCCATTTGGAAGTACCATAAGAAGCATATTATTACTATCCCTTCATTTTATAAATGAGGAAATAACAGCACATATATTCTGTACTATTTTGCTTACAGCAGTTATTGTTGGTCAGATGAAATTAAATGTATTGGCTTCAGAAAGCCTCATCTTTCCAAGATTTCCATTGTGTTCAGAACCAAGGCTAAGGGTAGAAGATATGGCAATTAAAATCCATCTTTGGTGCCTTTGTTCTTTGTTGTCCCCAAACTTTCTTCCCATTGTTCCTTCCTCCCCCTTCATCTCCATTTTTATTTTCTGGTAATATTTCATTTAGCAGGATCAAGGTCAACTGTCAGCTCCTGTGAACCTTTCATAAATCATCCCCTTCTTATTATAAAATGTGTGAATTCCTGGCAGTAGCTCTCTGATGGGTTGTTTGCTACTTGAGTGCAGTTACTATGCATTTTTAAGCTTCATATTTACAACATCTAAAACTGTGTCAGGGCTTCCCTGGTGCTAGTGGTAAAGAATCTGCCTGCCAGTACAGGAGACTGAAGAGTTGCAGGTTTAATCCTTAGGTCAGGAAGATTCCCTGGAGGAGGACATGGGAACCCACTCCAGTATTCTTACCTGAAGAATCCCATGGACAGAGGAGCCTGGCAGGTTACAGTCCACAGAGTCGCAAAGAGTTGGACACGACTGAGTGACTTAGCACACACACATGCAAAACAATGTCAGCCACATAGTGTATACATCCAATAAAATTGTAACTGATTCAGTATTTTAGCAAGTATTTTAATGCCGTGTACCAAATATTTAGTTGGGAACACAAAAGACATTTCCTGTTAATATTCAGATTACAATTGGTGGGGAAATCAAGCAAGCACATCAAAGGGAACCAACGGTTTGCTTAGAAAGGGAATAACAGGGCTAACAGGTGGTAGGGACAGTCTTCTCCCAAGAAATGATGGTTAAGTTGAGGTTGAAAATAAAAGAAAGAGCCATTGAACAAGAGCAAGTGTTTTAGTTATGAAAAGAAAGCCACTGTGGCTTGAGTCTATCGTTCAAGGAGTCAGGTGGAGCTTGGAGAAGAGGGCAAGTATCTTTCAGGTCATGAGAGGAGACTGAATTCAATTTTAAGAGAATTAGTGGAAAGTCATTGAAAGCCTCTTTCTGTGTTGTAAAGAGTAGATGGCAGTGATCTTGGGACAATGAAGACAGAGCAATTAGAACTCAACTGTAGATGTCTAGGCAGATGATAGTGTACTGGACAGTGATGATTGCAACAAGAAGGGGGAATTCGTAGTAGAGTGGCTTCCCAGGTGGCAGGAGACTTGGGTTCATTCCCTGGGTCAGGAACTTTCCCTGGGGAAGGAAATGGCAACCCACTCCAGTATTCTTGCCTGGGAAATCCCATGGACAGAGGAACATGGTGGGCTGCAGTCCATGGGGTTGCAAACAGCAGGACACAACTTAGTGACGAAACAGCAGCAGCAGAGACATTCATGTTATGATCAATAGAATTTGTCAGTGGATCAAATAGGGAGCTCAAGGGAAGGGAAGAATCTGTCACGATTTTCTGGTTTGAATACTACTGGATAATGGTGCCACTCACATAGATGGGGTGGCCTATTTAAAAAAAAGGGATTGTGTAGAATCAAGACTAATGATGCAACCTTTGAAGATGTTAGAAACAATCTAGTTTCAGGTCTAGATTCAGAAAGAATGATTTAATATCGTTAAGGATGGGGGGTTATGCTACTGGAGAAGGAAATAGCAACCCACTCCAGTATTCTTGCCTGGAAAATCCCATGGACGGAGGAGCCTGGTGGTCTACAGCCAATGGTGTCACAGAGTTGAACACAACTGAGCAATTAGCACAACATTTAGCCTTTGCTGTGTGCCTGGTCCTGATGTTAAATGCTTCACAAGAATTATAGAAAGTTCTTCACCTATAGGGTCATTTTCAGTCCTAGTTTGTAAATTAAGAGATTGAAATGTAAAGAACTTAGGTGATCTTTCCAGAGTCAGACAGCTAAAGGGTGACACAGTCAAGACTTGAGTCTGGATAGATCCTTTTGCCTTCAGAAAGGATCGCTCTTCCTCTCTAGGCTTTACTGCCTCTTGTTACAAAGTTGATGCATTTTTGTATATCCTTTGCCAAATAAAATTCTGATATCTTTACTTGTTCCTTTGTCTTGTTAGAATACCATTCAAGTCACTGAAATTGAGAATTCAATTACTTGTGTGATTGAATCAAATCAGCTAGCAATCTAGTTGAAGATTCTCCCTAATAGGGTGATAAAGCAGATTCTGCAGTTGGAGGCGGGGGAAGGGAGGTATTTTCCTTCCATGTGCCGGAAGTTTCTTGTTACCAACACTTTATGGTGGCAAGTCTCTCTGTCATTTGCTAAGATCTGTGAGGTGATCTGGGACTGTTGTGCCTATTAAAATGTTCAGTGCCCTGCAGAGAATTGAGTCAATCCCTTAATCTCAGGATTTACCAAGATAAAAAAAAACAATTCATTTAAAAATGGGTAACTCCCAGTGTGGAAAAAAAAAAAATCTTGTACTTCCAAGTAATCATTAATAATTAAGAGCATTCAGTTTTCTCAAGTACTAAAATTGGCCACCTATGATGGACAATAAACTGGGAATTCATAGATGTGTTTTGCTGGATATGGCAAGCTTCCCTACCTAATACTTTTACGGGAAAATGTATATTCCCGGAAGTATGCTAGTCCTAACAGAGCATTAATGGACTTATTCAAGGATTAGCAAACTAATGTGGTTATTGGTTACTTAATGATGATTCAGTCCCTATGCTGCTTTTAATTTCTTATCTAGTGTTTCTGAAAATGCTGACTGTGAGTTCAAGGCAGATTTATCTGGGGAGTAAACATGTTCAGACAACTTGTGCAAATCATGTAGCAGTTCTGTGATTTGGGTTATTGTCTTTAATTATCTTTAATACATTCTTTACATTTGAATTCACATCAGCCCTCCAGACATTTATTCACCTAACAGACATACCCTTCCTTAGACCAAGTCCTGTTAGAATCTAGGGACGCAAAAATGAATACAATTTAGCTCCTTTTTCACAAGAAGCTAACTCTAGCAGTGAAATAAACAAATCAAGAAGTAATAATAATAAAATGTGAGTTTCTTGAAGAGATTCAGCCACAAAATACTGTGTAAACATTAACTGAGAAAGAGGGGATGTGGTTTGGCAAGTAACATTACTGGCAAATGAAATCTTCATAGAGAATGTGTCATTTGAGTTGAAACTTAGAGAATGAATTAGCATTTCCCTGCTAGATAAAGAGAAGATGGGTTTGGGGAGATGGGGAACAGATTTTATAAGAATTTTAAAGGTGATAGCTCATGATGTCTTTGGAGCTACTGGAGGTGGAGATGGCAGAAGATGAGGATGGGTAAAAAATCTGAGGCTGCCTGTAGAAAAATGTATGTACTGTCCTGAGGAGTTTGAAATTCACGGTGCTAATGAAGAAGGTTTATGAAGAGGATTTTAAAGATTAGTCTGTATTTTAAAAAGAGGATAAAATTGAATGATTTGGAGGAAGAGACTCTGTTAGGCATTGTGCTATGAACATAGACACATAGTATTAATATATAAGTGCCCAAATTAGGGGACAAACTATAGTCCATCTGGCTTCAAATTCCTTGTGATTTATACTATCCCTCCCTACCTCAAAAAACTTACTGTCCCCAATGTGGATTGAACACTGAAGGTCACGGAGACAGACTGGAGTAAGCATACATCATTTCAGCCACCCCTTGTATAAATATGTACACCTTACCTGGAATATCCCGGACCCGTCATTCTGGAAGAAACTCCCTTCATCACAGGTGAAATTAACATGACATGCTCCTGTGTCATAGGTCCTTTAATTTTAACTGAACAAGCAATAAATACTTGTTTCCCTGGTTTGTTTCAGCCTTTATTTTTACAAGGGTCCTACAGCAGATTTTGCTAAGCAAATCGTCTTCCTCATTCTTGAAGAAAGAAACCTTTTCTGCCAGAGCTTTTGGTATGTTTCCACTGTTCCAAAGGCTTCGTGAAGCCTTATAGCTGAATTGCCTATTCTTGGTCCACCCAAAGCTCCTTTGATGCCTAGGGAAGTCAAAGCATAATTAACCATAAAACGAGAGCCTCATGCTTATGGAGAACAGCTATGTGAACCTGATAACCTGTCCTTCTGGAGAACTACTGAAATGAGCCCAAATTACCCAAATGAAAATATTTGCAAAAGTTTTAAGAGGTGGTTGCAGCAATTCAACTGAGTAGGACACATACTGAGGTGCTGGACGTGAAGGTGTACAGGAGAGACAGGTGTGAGGGGTACTGCAGGACTTGGTAATATACTGACTATAATGCTTGAAGAAGAAAGAATCAAGATGGTTTCATCTTTGGGACTTCCCTGGTGGTCCAGTGGTTAAGAATCCACACTTACAGTGCAGGGGGTGTGGATTTGATCTCTGGTTTGGGGAACTAAGATCCCACATGCCACTCAGTATGGCCAAAAATAAATAATTTTTTTTAAAGATGATTTCATCTTTAACTGTGATAGAATACTCAGAGAGAAGGAGAGGGTGAGTATACTTTGAGATATATTGATATATTTCTAAATAGATAGATCTGTTACTAGAGCTGAGCATATGACTATGAAGCCTGAGAGAGGTGAATCAGTATGAGATATTTAGGATTCATCAGTCTATAGAAATTGATTGAAGAAACAGCAGTGGATGAAATATTGCAGAAAAAGTTTGTGAGAAGAGGATCAAAAATCAAACATTTAGACACACTGATGTGTGGGTGAGCCAGTGGAAAAGGAGCAATTATTAAAATATAGCTAAATGACTTGAATATCACTGATGAATTTGAATAATATAATTGATGAATATAGTGATAAACAGTACTAAATGCTACAAATTATTGTAGGTGGCCTTATTTTTTCATGATGAAAGAAAATTGAGAATATTAGTAAAAGAGGGAAAAGAGCCCTAAGAAGGGGAGTGATTGAATATGAAAAATGACATTGATTTTTTGGAGCAAATAAATATCTTTAAGGAAGTGTGATATAGCCTAAAGGAAGGAAATAGCACTTCCACTATGACAGGGAAAAAAAGACAGGCAAGATGGCTATAACAGATGACAGACATTGGTGTCTTAGACTTATTGTATTTGTAGCTGTGCTAATCATTTGGGGAACAAATTGCATAACTTCTCTGGGTCTCAGTCTCTTTTTTTACATAATCAAGATGTCTCCTTCGTAGTGTTTGAGATTCATGATAACGGAGGTTGAGCTTTTATAGCAGCTCTTCCCTTTTTCCTGGATCACTTGTTCCCCAAAGAGGCAACTGCCTATTTTCTTCTTGTCCAAATGGGTCTTCAGGCTCTAAGTCCCCCGGCTTCAGGTAGCTTCTTCCTCTCTCTTGTACTCTAGCTCATCACTCAGATTTTCTTCATAGCACCCTTTCCCATCCGAAATGACCTCTTCTACATGTCTTTTTTTGGATGATTTATAGTTTCCATGCTTAGTGCCTATTTTACCTATTAGAATATATTCCTGGTAAGAGCAGGGTTCCCTGGAGACTCAGTGGTAATGAACCTGCCTGCCAATGCAGGAGACTCGGGTTCGCTCCCTGGGCCAGAAAGATTCCCTGGAGAAGGAAATGGCAACTCACTCCAGTATTCTTGCCTGGGAAATCCCATGGACAGAGGAGCCTGGAGGGCTACAGTCTATAGGGTTCCAAAAGAACTGGACACAACTTAGCAACCAAACAACAACGGTAAGAACAGAGACTCAAACTCATTTGTCATTCAGTTCACTACTATTCATAAAAGGTAGTTATTAGGGGAGGGAGAAATTAGAGGTTTGAGATTAAGAGATACACATGCTAATCATGCTAATTTGCTTCAGTTCTGTCCAACTCCTTGCTACCATATGGACCGTAGCCCACCAGGCTCCTCTGTCCATAGGATTCTCCAGGCAAGAATAGTGGAGTGGGTTGCCATTTCCTTCTCCAGGGCATCTTCCTGACCCAGGGATTGAACCTCCATCTCTTACTTCTCCTGCATTGGCAAGCGAGTTCTTTACCTCTAGTGCTACTGTATAGTCAACAAGGACCTACCTTCCGGTGCAGAGAACTATATTCAATATCTTGTAATAACCCATAATGGAAAGTAATATGAAATAAAGAGTGTAACTGAGTCACCTTGCTATATACCTGAAACTAATACAACATTTTAAATTAACTATATTTCAATTTTTTAAAAAGTAGCCATTGTTATTCTGAAATTGGAAGTGAGGGAAAAGGAGTTGACAGATTAGGAGACAGCTACACCCTGAGTAAAAATATAGAGGATAGGATTGGAAATCTAAGCAGATATGTGTTTGTAAATTTTTGTTCAACAAGGTATAGTTGTGGATAGAGTAATATATTTTCCCAATCTACTATAGGATTCTTTTATGTCCAGCCAAAGTCACCGAGGCTGTCTTGTCATAACTTCTTTGCCTTTAGTTAACAAAAAGTCTCTTAAGAAATTATACATGTATACCGTTTATTTGCTTCTATATAACGTTACTAATGATGGCTAACAGTTTTTGTTTTTATATTTACAAGGCCCAGGCACCTTTAAGCTGTACATATGTGACCTCTTTTATTCCTCTTAGCAATCCTATAAGGACAGTGGTGTAATTATCCCATTTTACAGATGAGAAGACTGAGGCACAAATACAAATAAGATGTGCAAGGTCACGTAGCTAAG
Organism: Antilocapra americana; assembly: GCA_007570785.1. NCBI lineage: Eukaryota > Metazoa > Chordata > Mammalia > Artiodactyla > Antilocapridae > Antilocapra > Antilocapra americana. The sequence continues at coordinate 18,800,198 of ML660770.1, forward strand.
AGTAAACCCAGGCAGTTTGACTGTGGAGCCCATACCCTTAACCACTGAGCAATACGGCGTTTCAAGACCTCATCCCTCCATCTTAAAGAAATATGGTGCCTTTTTTTTTTTTTTTTTTTCAAAGGCAGACAAAGCTGTTCATCAGCTAGTCAGACAAACAGGTCAGAGTGTCCTGCCAGGGAAATGTCCTAGAAGAAATTGTCCTGTCAGGGAACAAACCTGGAAGGAATTTTCCTCTTAAGGAAAGGAATACTTGATTTAATTAATCATGTAAATCAAGTATTCCTAAAATCATTACCTTTACCTGCTTTCACATTGGCAATCCCTTCCAATTTAAGGTTACTTAAAAATTAATATCCTATTTACCCCATTTTTCAAGTAATTTGATAAATATTCTGGGCTCAACCCTGATCACCTTCTAGAAAATCCACCTGAGCTCCTTAGATTGCCTGACATGGTGACAGGATATTCAGTTTTGCACTGATAAATTTTGATTTGCCTTATGTAATGTCTGATATATGACTTCTTAGAATGTTTATGCTTAATGCTTTGCTTACAACCCAAAATACTGGTTATAAATTTCAGCCCCATCTTTTCTTTTCCTATTCAGTTTTTCCAGTAATTTGCTCCAGCTCCTTTTCATTTTCTCCCCAGTATATTTTTAGATTATATTGACCATCAACAAATCCTTATTTGTAGTCAATTTCAAGTCTAATTAATTCATTTCCTTAAAATTACCCAAAGGAAAATTATGAAAAAGAAGTAAAGTTTTTTCAAGTTATCTTTATCAGAATTCTTACACATCAGTTTCTTAACTCGGGGGTAATGAATCACTATTGATTATTCTAAAATTAGATTTGTTTTACATCGCAACAGTGCTGTGATCTGCAGGTGTGTAGAAGTATAGTGAGTTGGTAAAAACTACTGACTCTGGAGCCAGACTGCCTAGGTGTTCATCCTTTACTCTGTGTACTAGCTGTGTGACCTTGGGCAAAGTATTTAACCTCTCTGGGCCTCAATTTTATTAGATGTAAAATGGAGATAACAGTATCTTTAAAGTTGTTGCAAAGAATATGGATTACTTGATTAACATAGGTAAAGTATTTAAAACCATGTCTGGAACTTGTAAAGCTCTGTGTAATGCTGGGTTTTTGTGTTCTTGATAGCTTTCCTTGTCACTAAGTGTTATAAAAATGCTTTCTTAAAAAATATTATTTTCATTCATTTTAACACATTCAATATTTTAATTCAGTATGATCTGTTCATTTCTTTCTGTATATCACTTATTGATTAAAACTCATGATTAATTTATGCCCAAATTCTAAGTTTCTTCTTGCCTCTCATATAATGTTTTAATCAGATGACACTGAAAAACAACCTACATAAAGATCTGTCTTCAATATTTTGGGGTTTTTTAAGAGTCCAGTCACTCAATGTTTTCCTCATGTTAGAATATTTTTAAATTCCTATTTCATTTTAAGGAGCTTATTTTATTTATGTGTAAATGTACAAAAGGCAGACACACCAAGTGGTGTGTAAATACATTCAGGCGTGTAACACAGCTGCTCCTTTACCTGCCTCTAACATGTGCGTACTGCCCTCTGCTGGAAAGAGTATTTTTGAAAAAATTGTTTAATTTTTCCCTTAAATTTTTTGATAATTTAAACTGTATCTTTGATTCTGTTATTAGTCTATTGAGAGTAAATAAATTTACAGTACAAGATTTTTCAAATCCTCTTCAGTGAAAACTAAGATGGGGAGAGTTACGCTTTTTGTTTTTGTTTGCTTTTTTCAGGTAGGTTGGAAAATAGGTTCATAAACCTTTAAGACTTTTTGTATGGATAGGTAGAAGCGTTCTCGTGTGCCTTTGCTGAAGGCAGTTTGTGGCATTTTGTTTGATTTGAACAGTGGCTGTGTGAAGCAGAAAGAGCAAGTATGATTATAATTTGCCAGTGAGAAAACAGGGGCTCAGAGACGTTAAGCGACCAACCCAAAGTCACTCAGTTTGTCGGTGGCAGATTTGGGACTAGAATTCAAGTCTTTGAATATATTTGATCCTGTGATGCTGATTATTTCTCCAAACCTTATCATAGCCTGTGTGTCTCAGAGCCTAAAATACTATACCTACTGTTATTGATTAGGCTTGGCAAGATGGCAAGCAGTCAATTTATTAGGTACATTTTAAAAGTGAATAATGTAAAGGAAGCAACTTTTTAAATCTTGAGAAGCAAAATAATAAATGATAGCCAGTGCTTTGCAAAATAGAGACACCTAGTATTTGTAGACTTGCCACATTGAAAGAATATTTTCTCCTATATATAAATACTATTGCCTTATATTTGATTATGTCTATCCATGTTATACTCTGAGACCATTTCACAAATTTGTGCCAGCTTGGAACATTCCATAACTGATCTTGATTTCTACTGGGGTACTCTGTTAACTATCTAGTCTGGCATAATAGGGACTATTGTTAAATAATACTTTTCTTTTGGTGAATGATAAATTTAACTTTTTAAAAAGTACCTTTTTATTTCATCATTTTATAATATAATATTGCCATTGAGAACATGAATTGTGTCCTTTATATTTTCTCTCAACACTGTGCTGGTTTTTAAATTTACCAAACAAAAATGAATTTACTAATTTAGGGTGAATATATGTATGTTATGGGCTTCCCTGGTGTCTCAGATGGTAAAGAGTCCTCCTGAAATGCAGGAGACCTGAGTTCAATTCCTGGGTTGGGAAGATCCCCCAGAGGAGGGCACAGCAACCCACTCCAGTATGCTTACGTGGAGAATTCCATAGGCGGAGAAGCCTAACGGCCTCTAGTCCATGGGGTCACATCGAGGTGGACACGACTGAGTGACTTTCACTTTCATTTTTCATATGTACGTTAGACTATCTCAGATATTACAAGCTATTTGTTATAATTTCCACCTTTCCTTTATTTTATGACTCTAGTGGTTTTCTGACATGAGTCTCCCATAGCATTTAAAAGTGTTATTAAAGTTAAAAGCTTTTGCACAACAAAGGAAACTATAAGCAAGGTGAAAAGACAGCCTTCAGAATGGGAGAAAATAATAGCCAATGAAGCAACAGACAAACAATTAATCTCAAAAATATACAAACAACTCCTGCAGCTCCATTCTAGAAAAATAAACAACCCAATTAAAAAGTGGGCCAAAGAACTTAACAGACATTTCTCCAAAGAAGATATAAAAATGGCTAACAAACACATGAAAAGATGCTCAACATCACTCATTATCAGAGAAATGCAAATCAAAACCACAATGGGGTACCACTTTACACCAGTTAGAATGGCTGCCATCCAAAAGTCTACAAGCAATAAATGCTGGAGAGGATGTGGAGAAAAGGGAACCCTCTTACACTGTTGGTGGGAATGCAAACTAGTACAGCCACTATGGAAAACAGTGTGGAGGTTCCTTAAAAAGCTGCAAATAGACCTGCCATATGACCCGGCAATCCCACTGCTGGGCATATACACCGAGGAAACCAGAATTGAAAGAGCCACGTGTACCCCAATGTTCATCGCTGCACTGTTTACAATAGCTAAGACATGGAAGCAACCTAGATGCCCATCAACTGACGAATGGATAAGAAAGCTGTGGTACATATACACAATGGAATATTACTCAGCATTTAAAAAAAATTCATTTGAAGCAATTCTACTCAGATGGACGAAACTGGAGCCCATTATCCAGAGTGAAGTAAGCCAGAAGCAAAAACAACAATACAGTATATTAACGCATATATATGGAATTTAGAAAGACAGTAACGAGAACCCAACATGGGAGACAACAAAAGGAACGCAGATGTATAGAATAGACTCGTGGATTTTGTGGATGAGGGTAAGGGTGGGATGATATGGGAGAAGGGCATTGAAACATGTTAATTATCATATGTCTTATCAATCGCCAGCCCAGGATTGATGCTCGGGGCTGGTGCAGCGAGATTTCCCCGGGGGGAGGGAGGAGGGAGGGGGGTTCCGGAGGGGAAGCATATGTAAACCCATGGTGATATCATGACATTGTATGGCAAAAACAATAAAAAAAAAATTTTTTTTTTAAATAAATAAAAAAAAATAAAAGTGTCATTGTCCCTGCTATTCAGCCATAGCTGTAAGGCCCTCCCTTCCCTGCATCACTTCTCCAGAAATTAATTTAGTTCTTTTTATCTGTTTTTCTTCAGTTTAAAATCACATTGTTCCCTGATTTTGTGTACTCATTAACATTGATTTCAACACCTTTTACATTAAATGCATTTACATTTCAATTATTGATTCATTAAGTACATGTTAGGGCCTCCCGAATGGCTCAGTGGGTAAAGAGTTCACCTAAAATGCAAGAGACATAGAAGATACGGGTTCAGTCCCTCTGTTGGGAAGATCCCCTGGAGAAGGAAATGGCAACGCACTCCAGTATTCTTGCCTGGAGAATCCCGTGGACAGAGGAGTCTGGTGGGGGCCACAAAGAGTTGGACATGACTGAATGTCTAAGCACCCACCAAGTACATGTTAAAACTTTGTGTGTGAAGCCTTTATGCTGATTCAGAACAACTGCCTTATGAGAAGTCTCTTGGAATGTCCATGAATTTCTGTAGATGACAGGCCTGGCTTCAGACATTTACTTGTATTGGAATTATTATGCTAGAAATTTCTTATCAGATAATCCTGAAGAAGAGGAGGATTCAGTCTTCAACTAGGCATTATGAAGTATGGAGTAAGATAACAGAATCTGGCCAAAAGAAATCTGCCCATGGTCATAAGAAATTACAGCTTTTTGGCCAGCGTTCAATTCTCCTTTAACAGTGAACCCATGGTTTCAGTTTTATTTGCCGTAGATATTTGGAGCAAATTGAACCCTTTTCCCGTAAGGTATTTTCCTTCTAGGTTTTCTTTTCTACTTCCTACACTCTTTATGTGCTTTAATGTACTTTTCTTCTTCTCACTCTTACTATTTTTGAGCTGTTGTGTGCGTAAATTAAATCTTTCGATTCTTACCCCCGTCCTATGAGATAGTATTCTTATTCTGTCCATTTGACTGAGACTCAGAAAGGTAAAGCTTTCTGAGATGTCAAGAAAGATGCCAACTGAGACTAGCAGTGGCTCATGTCAGGCTCTTAGCCACTACATCTCTCCCACCACATTTATGCAGCCCATTTTCTAGGCTCCTTGCTTAGAGGACTCTGGTTACATTCCTGTCTGTATTGTTGCTATTGTTGTTTAGTCACTAAGTTGTGTCTACTCTTTGTTACCACCTGGACTGAGGCTGACCATGGGATTTCCCAGGAAAGAACACTGGAGTGGGTGCTATTTCCTTCTCTAGGGGATCTTCACAATCCAGGGATCAAATCTGCTTCTCCAGCATTGGCAGACGAATTCTTTGCCGCTTAGCCACCAGGGAAGCACTCCTGTTTGTATACATCTCCTTCATCAGACAGAACAGACAAAATGAACTCAATGCTACAGGTGTAAAATGGTCTCTAGTTGAATTGCTTCTGCGTGTGCTACCAGCCTGCATACTTGTGCAATGCAAGAGTGAATTACAGATTGTTTTCACTCCTTGGCTTGTCTTGGATAGTAGTTAAATTGGGTCTTACAATTATAAGTGTGTGTGTGTGAGTTTGTAAGTGTATATCTATATATACATGGGTTTCCCTGGTGGTTCAGACAGTAGAGGATCTGCCTATAATGCAGAAGACCAGGTTTGATCCCTGGGTCAGAAAGTTCCCCTGGAGAATGGAATAGCAACCCGCTCTAGTATTGTTGCTTGGAGAATCCCATGGACAAGGAGCCTAGTGGTCTCCATGTGGTCACAAACAGCTGGACACAACTGAGCAACTAACACTTTCATATATACTGTATTTTTCCACTTAAAAGGACCCTGAATCTTTGCTTGGTAAACTACGCTTTATCTTCTTTAGTATATATTAGCTTCCCTAGGTCTTATACCTCCATCTTAGTTGTTCTTCCCTTTTTTGTTCCATCTCAAAATTCAGTAAGTGTACCTTTACCAGAGGGCTTCCCTGGTTGCTCAGATGGTTAAGTGTCTACCTGAAATGCAGGAGACCTGGGTTTGATCCCTGGGTTGGGAAGATCCCCTGGAGAAGGAAACGGCAACCCACTACAGTACTCTTGCCTGGAAAATCCCATGGACAGAGGAGCCTGGTGGGCTACATCCATGGAGTCACAAAGATTCAGAGAAGACTGAACGACTTTACATACTTACCTTTAACCTACATTTAACATTTTGATATTTAAGGTGTTCTATGTAGTCTGATTAGATTCCTGAAACTTTTCATTTGTTATTTCTCAGTCTGTTTCTTGGTCAGTATGATAAGAAATCCATAAATTTCATTTTTTAGAGCATTCTATTATCCTTGAGTTATATTTCTTTTTAAGGCTTCTCTCTATGAGATTTTTCCTCTGTGCCTTCTGTCCAAACCTCCTGGGTCTTGGGTTGAATTGAGATTCATTTTCCATCCTTCTTTCGGTTATTATGACAAATGTTGGTTCCCTGTTCCTGAGAACAGCTAAGAACTTTGAAATGTAGCCAGATAAAGCCACCTTTCCCATTTCTGCTAGCATTTCCAACTTGCTAGCAATTTTTATTCACACCAGTTTTGCATTAGCATAACCAGAGATAGAAGTCACTTTGCTTTTCTGCCTGGTTGTACACGTTCAGTCATGTCCAACTCTTTTCAAGCCTTTGGAATATAGCCCAACAGGCTCCTCTGCCATGGGAGTTTTCAGGCAGGAATACTGGAGTGGGTTGGCATTTCCTCCTCCAGGGGATTTCCAGGCCCGGGGGTCAAACCCGCATCTCCTGTGTTGTGTCTCTTTTGTTGCAGGTAGATTCTTTACCGCTGAGCCTTCAAAGAAGCCAGAAATCTCTTTAGACTGTCAATAATTGACTGTTTCTGCATGTTAATTAATCTCTATGGTCTTCATCTTCCTCATCTATAAAAATCTATTGGACTGTGACCTCTGAGGTTGTGTAAGTTCTAATATCTATGGTTTTAAAGTATACCAGATTACCTGTAGAAATTTTAATTTAATATTTAAAATTAAATCAAGAGCAGTGACTCAACTTTGCCCCTCTAAGGTTTACCCAGGACTGATATTATATGTACTTGAACAGTCATCTTATCTTAGTAATTCAAATGTGGAACGATTTCTTTACTATAGGACTTCTAAATAATCATTGCCTCAGATGCCCCACTCTTGGGGTGGAGGAGGCATTGGGAGGACCACCCAGTTACTGGCCCACAGGTACCACCACGGCTCCTGCACACCAGCTTCCCTAACAAGAGGTACCAACCCTGGTGGTGATGGAGGTGCCCTGAAGGACATGCTTGCTCTGTTTCTTCACATGGTTGCCATCCCTTATGCTGGCAGATGCTTCACCTGAATCGCGGTCTTGCTATAGCTTTTGTTTTGTTTATTTTTTGGCTGTCCTGGGTTTTCATTGCTGCAAGCGGGCTTTCTTTAGTTGTGGTGAGCAGGGGCTATTCTCTAGTTGTGATGCACAGGCTTCTCTTGTTAAGCTTCTCACAGCCACTGCAGTGGCTTCTTTTGTTTTGAAGCATGGGCCCTAGAGCACTTGGGTTTCAGTAGTCAAGGCTCACGGGCTTAGTTGTCACATCGTATATGGAATCTTACCAAAGTGAAGTGAAAGTCGCTCAGTCGCGTCCAACTCTGCGACCCCATGGACTATATAGTCTGTGGAATTCTCCAGGCCAGAATACTGGAGTGGGTAAGTGTATCTTCCCAACCGAGAGATTGAACCCAGGTCTCCTGCATTGCAGGTGGATTCTTTACCAGCTGAGCCACAAGGGAAGCCCAAGAATACTGGTGTGGGTAGCCTATCCTTTCTCTAGCAGATCTTCCCCACCAGGGATCAAACCTGTATCTCCTGCATTGGAAAGCAGATTCTTAAATGTGATTGCTTTTGATGAATTTTATCTGTGGATCATAGTACACATGGATTCTTAACACTACAGTAGTTTAATGAAGCCCTTTTACAGCTTATTTTCTATGTTCATGATACTACAGGGTTTACAATATCAGTAATTCACATAGCCAGGAATCATTCCAAAGTTAAAAGTAAGTGATTTCATTTCAGGTATCAGTTTAAGCTAAACTAAAAAAAAAAAGTGACTTGACTCCTGTATTTGGGATTACACACACGGCCATTTCTTTAAGTGTACATCTCCTGAAGTTCTTTGTGTAGCCTTTCTTCTAGTAATTGTCTCCTTTGTTTCTAGGTGAATGAAATTTACCATGATGAGTCCCTGGGAGTGCATATAAATGTAGTCCTGGTGCGCATGATAATGCTGGGTTATGCAAAGGTAAAATGTCTTACTGTATGTGAACTGTAAACATCAAGAGTGGGTTAGCAAAAAAAAAAAAAAAGAGTGGGTTAGCAAACAGATTAGTCTGCTGAAGCTAAACCAGGTATGTCTCATGTAGATCCCAGTTGCTCTGAATTGAGAAGAGAAAACTGTCCCAATGATTGGAGATCTCTAACTTAGAGTAGGTAATGAATGATTTTTGTGCTGGTGTCATTTGATATTTTTACCTCTGTCTAATGGAGTTGGAGATAATTGTCCTGATTTTAGGTATGACAATATAATGAAAGAAGAGGATTTCCTTAAGAGTGAAGGACAGGGACGCCTGGTGTACTACAGTTCATGGGGTCACAAAGAGTCAGACACAACTTCTCAACTGAACAACCACCACTAGCATTCAATTTATGATTGCTGTTTTAATCCAATACATGTATGTTGAGTGCCTGCTCTGTGTCAGATGGTTTCTAGGTGCTTCAAATATATCTGTGTGTGTGTCAGGCTGTGAAAATCACTCAGTCATGTCCAACTCTTTGTGACTCCATGGACAATACAGTCCATGGAATTCTCCAGGCCAGAAAACTGAAGTGGATAGCCATTCCCTTTTCCAGGGGATCTTCCCAACCCAGGGATCAAACCCAGGTATCCTGCATTACAGGCGGATTAACAAAATAACAAAGACCCTCTCATGATTTCTTAAAAGGAATATTTCACATCTTTCCAATTAATAAAAGCAAAGCATACAGTGATTCTTTTTAAGGGCATTAATCTTATAATCTTGAAAGTGAAGTGTTGGGTCAGAATACATACCATAGGCATTTTTATGTAGTATAACTTTAGCTGGCTTTAAAATGGCACTAGCTGGATCCCTGTCCTTGGAAATAATGGAATGGATGAAATAGTCTCTCCCTTTGAGGAGAAAATATAGGAGAAGTGACTAACTTGGCAGCTTTCTTGATGTTTAAAATTAAACGTCCCCCTCCCATAGTTAATCCTCCTGATTATGGAATGCTAATGAAATATGCATTTAGGAAGAACAGGGGGGGAAGTCCATGTGTTTGCATTTTATTATGTATGAAAACTTACCATTTCTGGTGAAAGGGTGTCATTGAGCTTTAGCTTGTCCCACAAACCTTACCTACTTTGTGGTCCTCTCCAGCTGGAGATGCGAAGAGCCTTCAGTTGGTTGGTAAATCATTTCTTTGGAGAAGTATGTGATCAACATATAACAAACCAAACTTTTTTTATGAAGAAGGTAAACACGGATAAAAACCATTTGCTGAAATGTAACAAAACTCAGCCAGTCAGCCAAGTGAGAACTAATTTGAGGTTCTAAATTCAGTTTCTCATTCTATCAGAACTACTCAGGGAAGTGTGGCTCCTGGGTTCTTGAAGGATGGGGCCTTTTGCTCTGAACTTTTATCTCCTGATGATAATGTAATAGTGACTGCATTCCCCAATGGCTCAAGTGGTAAAGAATCCACCTGCAGTGCAGGAGATGCAGTAGACATGGGCTTACCCTAGGTCAGGAAGATCCCCTAGAGAAGGAAATGGCAACCCAACCCAGTAATCTTGTCTGGAGAATCCCATGGACAGAGGAGCCTGGTGGGCTACAGTCCATGAGGGTTGCAAAAAGCTGGACATGGCTGCGCACACATGCATACACGGACAGCAGGGTTCCCAGGAATGTCACTCCATTTCTTGGAACAGCAGGATATGAGTGCCCCGTCTCTTCATTACTCTGAGGTTAAAATAAAGGATAGTTATTTTTTTTCAGTGTGAGGTTTATATACTTTGACTGCTCCTCAGATTATATAAACCAGCTTTGATTAATTTTGAGGCAAAAAAAAAATAGAAACTGAAGATCTTTGACTTTAACATTTCTGGAGAAAAAGTCTCTTTCCCAAATCTTTCCATCCATCTTCTGTTATTGTTCTTAATATTTATCTAGATTTTTTTTTACCCAGTTGATTAATACTGAGCTGCTTCACAGTAGCAAAAAAATTCATCATCACATATTTCAGTTAATGATGTCAGCCACCTTTCACACAGATAATGTTGATCATCATAAAGGTATCCCTTAGGTGCATTTAGAATTTCCAAATGAGATTAGTTATCTAAACAAGCCCCCAATAATATTATAGTACATTATTTAATTACTGTAATCTCAAATGTTAATGAGAAAGTTATTTAATGATGCCTTTGGGAAAATATTAATATTATGTATGTCTTTAACATATTGTTTTCTCCTAGTCCATCAGCCTCATAGAAAGGGGAAATCCATCCAGGAGCCTGGAGAATGTGTGTCGCTGGGCTTGCCAACAACAAAAATCTGATCCCAATCACTCTGAACACCATGATCATGCAATTTTCTTAACCAGGCAAGACTTCGGACCTGCTGGAATGCAAGGTATTTCCATTACTATGTAGCAGAAAAACTTAAAGGCATGACTTTTCAAAAGTATAACTGAATCACTGCTCTACACCTGAAACTAACACAACAGTATAAATCAACTATACTACAACACAAAATAAAAAATTTTTTAATAAATATTTATTATTTATTGTATATAACGAGTGGCTTAGTTTGGTAACAAATCTTTTGAACCAGAGATGAAAGTGAAAACTTTCAGCCAAACAATTTACATAAATTTATAGGCCTTGATTATGTCATAAAGGAAATTTAAAAATATTACCTAGCATATGCAAGAACTGAATTTACATATAACACCGTCTCACTGGTTGCTGCAGTTCACGGGATCTCAAAGAGTCAGACATGACTGAGCAACTGAACTGAACTGAAAGAACATATATAGTGGGGTCACTTTGCCATGCAGCAGAAATTACCCTAATATTGCTAGTCAACTTATACTTCAATAAAAATTAAGCATATAGCTAAAGTTAAATAGTAAGAAGCTTCATTCAGTCATATTAGTAAGGAGAGGGAACTGTTTGTCATTTTTATGATATCATTTTTAAAAAAAATTTTTTTAAATCTTAAAAAAAAAGAGTAATCCTAAATCAGGGAGTCTGTCCACATGTTCACAGCTCTATCATCACTTTCATCTTTGCCTCAGCCAAGCATATATTTGCTTTCTGTTGCTTCCAGTGACTTCTGTGGAATTCACAATGTTAAATTCCACCTAAATTCCATGACATATTATGTTCTCCTTTACATAATGGGTGTACACTTAGGGTACAGAGGGACTGCTATAAAATGCAATGCGATTTCCACTGAGTGTTTGGAAGGGAAAAGGAGGGGCCATGGGAAATGTCTGTTGCCGAAGAACTTTCTTCCAAAGTCAGCTTACATCTGTCTATCTAATAAACTCTGATGTAGACTTCAAAAATAAATTAGACTGACCACTTTCTTTTCAACGTTGATGGAATCTCTGGCTCCCTTCATCAGTACCGTGATTTGAAGAAACATTCACTGCAGCAGCAGAGTAGGGCTTAGTTGGTGGACAGAGCAGAATGGTAACCGCAGGCAGTTCCTTCCCTTAGGAGAGGAGAAAATTGCAGACCCAGTGAATCCTTACAGAGCCCATTACCTGTGGCTTTCCCAAGAGAATGTGGCATGATGCTAGCAGCGAAATAATACTGCCTCTGTTTCCTGAAAAGCTTTTTTTCTTTTTCCCTCGGCAAAGATCCAGTAGTAATTCTTAATGGATTTTCTCATAAAATGAAAATAAAAGTAATTGTTATTCTTTACAGGATATGCTCCAGTCACAGGCATGTGTCACCCAGTGAGAAGCTGTACCCTGAATCACGAGGATGGTTTTTCATCTGCCTTTGTAGTAGCACATGAAACTGGCCATGTGTAAGTCACTGTTGACAGCTATAGAGTGGGGAAGAAAACAAGGCCTTTTCTTTTGGCCTCTCTCAGTATTGTTCATACTTTGGGGAGTATGCAACTCTCACCCTCTTGCCAAGTCTGAGGAGCTGAAAAGAGCGAAGAGGTCATGCACTGAAACCAAATGAGTGACTGGCTTGCAGAGACACTCGTGGGCTTTGCGTAGCTATAGAACAAGAAAGGCATTTCTGCCCGACTGCGCCCAGTTTCACAGTGTCTGTGACTCCTCCACAAAAGCCTTGTTCACTTGAAAACATACCTATTTCCTTGTACTTATTTTCAAAATAGAAATTATGCCAAAGCCGTGGTCCCTGTGTTAATTCTTCCCAGTGAGGTCTCGCTCTGTGTTCTAGGTTGGGGATGGAACACGACGGACAGGGCAACAGGTGCGGTGATGAGACGGCTATGGGAAGTGTTATGGCTCCCTTGGTGCAAGCCGCGTTTCATCGTTACCACTGGTCCCGGTGTAGCGGCCAAGAACTGAAGAGATACATCCAGTATGTCTCCTTCTTTGTGTCATGAGAACACTACAGTAGAAATACAGACATGAAACTGTCTCTTAGGACATTGATCATAACCGAACTCCCAGTGAATGAAAACTCTTGTTCATGATAAACATTTTCTTGTGACTTAGCTGTTGGCACAGTAATTCCATAATGTGATTGTAATATTTGAAGCCATAAGCCTAGACTTGAAGTGAATTTTTAACCGTGATTTCCTTTCAGTAAGTTCTCTGTGGGATCTTTGACTCATGGTAAAAGCTGGTTTGAGGATTTGAGGATACACAATGCCTGCACAGCATATACCACCTGTACCCCATAGGGTGGATGTCAGGATCTGCCCTGCCACACCATGAGGGTTCAGCTAGGGACATGAACAAGGTTGTTACAGTTCTACTGTGTTTTTGAGTATGTTTGGTTTATTTTCCTGGAAAGAATAAAGATGAATGGTCTTTTTCTAAATGGAGCTGAAACCAAAATCCTTAAAAGATATGCTTTCGTGAACTTGCTTTATGATCTGATGAAATTCCACAGTATGTAACCTAAGAATACTTTCTCACTAAGACATGATAAAAAAAAATGAACATTTAGCTGTATGCAATATTTTCCTTCCTCCAGTTCCTATGACTGTCTCCTTGATGACCCATTTGAACATGACTGGCCCAAACTCCCAGAACTTCCTGGAATCAATTATTCTATGGATGAGCAGTGTCGTTTTGACTTTGGAGTTGGTTATAAAATGTGCACTGCGGTACGTTTCAGTCAGTTTAGATTTTTTCATCTTAAACTCTGTTTGTGTATCTCCTGTTTGGTGACCTTTACAGATTCACTGATGCAAGAATATGAACCAATGATTTGTGTTTGCTATGTCTCTACATGCTAAAGCTAAGTGCTTTAAATATACTAACTTATTTAATCCTTGTGACAGGCTAGAAGGAAGTTGGTATACTTTTATTTTACAGCTGAAAAAGCCAAGACTTACAGAGGTTGTATAAGTCACACATCTGGTAAAAGGGGCTTTTTATATATTAGAAAAAGCTTTATGTATTAGAGCAAGAAAAAAAATGAATTTCATTGAAAGAAGTTGATCTGCTGTTGAAATTCTGCCTTTGCAGATATACATACATAGCTATTTGGATTGCCTGTAAGATATACAGTCAGTTCCTATTTTCCTGCTTTAATGTTTCAACCTGAGAATTCTAAAGCTATGGCTCAATATTGTAGAAAAATACAATTTCTGCATTAAGTAATAGGAATTAGAACAAAAAGCCCAGATCGAAAATGAGTAATTTTAAAAGAAAGCTATGATGGAGTTTCCCTGGTGGCTCAGTGCTAAAGAATCTGTCTGCCAATACAAGAGACATGCATTCTATCCCTGGTCCCAGAAAATCCCACATGCCTCGGAGCAACTAAGCCCATGCACCACATCTATTAAGCCTCTGCTCTAGGGTCCGGGAGCCACAACTACTGAAGGCTGTGCACCCTAGACCCCTCGCCCTACAGCAAGAGAAGCCACCATGATGAGAAGCCTGTGCATCACAACTAGAGAAAAGCCAGTGCAGCAGTGAAGACTCAGCACAGCCAGAAATAAATAACATTAAAGAAAAGAAAAAGAAAGCTATTTCGATAAGACTGTATGTGAATAATTAATGGCATGTGTGTGTGCCCTCAGTCATGTCTTTGCTTCGTGACCTCATGGACTGGAGCCCGCTAAGTTCCTCTGTCCATGGAATTTTCCAGTCCAGAATACTGGAGTGAGTTGCTGCTTCCCACTGCAGAGGATCTTTCCTACCCAGAGATCAAACCGCCTCTCTTATGTCTCCTGCATTGCGAGTGGATTCTTTACCCCTGTGCCACTTGGGAAGCCTAATTAATGGCATAGGGAATGAATATATGGATAAACTGGCGTTTAATATATAGGTTTATCTTTTATATCTAAAAATATTAAGAAATTTGCTGTTAGAAAGAGAGTAGATGAGGAAACAGTACATACAAATATGTGTGCTTACATATACACTTGGATATTATAATGTAGTGATTTAGGAAAATAAAAGACATTCTTAAGATGAGAAAGCTAAGATTCTGATCTTGCTCTATTACCGTTTGGTTTGTATCCATGACTATAGTCTTACCTTATAAACCATATTTCTCAGCCATGGTATGAAGATCAAATATATAGAAAGTACTTAATAAACTACATGAATGTATTGTGACATTTTGTTACACCTGGAATACAATATCTTACACAGAAAGTCTGACAAATATTTTCTGCTTTTAGTCGGCTCATGATGAGCATTTTTATATTTCATATCTAACTGCTTCATACATACAGGAATAAAGATAAGCCATTTTGATGGCTTGAGAGCTGCAAAACTGCTATGACATTTTCATATTTACAGTGTTTGTAATAATTACTCACTCTTTAAAACTCTGAAAACTGTAAGATAGAGATGGCATGCAGAATAGTAAAAATCAACTGGAGAACCAGTTAAATCATTGTTCATCAGTGTTCCTTTAGAAGAGCAGAATAAAAGTATTCTTTACTTGGAATTCTTAAGCATGTTTATTTTCTTAACATGCTACAACTTTGACAATTAACTTGAAATTAAAATATCCAAGAAGCATGACATGAAGAAACTGTATAGCAGCTATTATTAGTACAAGTCATTCCATCTCTATGTCACTGAGAGTTTGGTTTTTCTCTCTTCCAGTTCAGAACGTTTGACCCATGTAAACAGCTTTGGTGTAGCCATCCTGATAATCCCTACTTTTGTAAGACTAAAAAAGGGCCCCCACTTGATGGAACCGAATGTGCTGCTGGGAAAGTGAGTATAATCTGTTTATACAGTAAAGATTTAAGATATGTTGCATAAGAATCATCTTTAAAATGACATGTATCCGTCACATTTAAGAAAACTATAGGATGTGAAGTTTCACTGTGGTAATGCACGAACTAGTTTCTTAGAGGTGCTCTAGCAAATTACTAACAAATTACCAGAGAGTGGTCTAAAACAACAATTACTCTCTCAGTTCTGGAGGCCAGAAGAACAACATTGGTTTCACTGAGCTGAGATCAGTGTGTGGGCCTAATAGCCCTCCCCCAAGAGGCTCTCGTGGGCAAACCTGTTCTTGGCTCTTCCAGCTTCTGATAGCTGCCTGGGTTCCTTGATTTGTGGCTGTGCCACTCCAATCTCTGCCTTTGTGCCCACACTGCCCCCTTCTCCTCTGCGTGTCCATTTCCCTCTGCCCCTTTCTTATAAGTATACATGTGATGGCATTTAGGGTTCACCTGAATAATCCAGGGTAATCTCCCCATCTAAAAATTCTTATGTAATTACACGAGCAAAGGCTGTTTTCCAAATAAGGTCACATTTACAGATTTTAAGGATTAAGACTTGGCATCTTTGGGACCGCTGTTCAGCCCCCGACTGATAGAATAGGAAGCGGCTGCTCAGCGGAGTATCTGGGCTCTAATGGGATTTGATTTACTTGCTGGCATCACACTTCTTGTGAACGTTGTCCAGAAATAAAGTCATGTGAACTTAGAAGATTTGGCCTTGCTCCTTGGGGAAAGATGCCCAGAAGTTTTCAATCTCAAGTTGCGTAGTGAGGATTCAATGCTCAGAAACTGGCCCAGTGCCAAGCTTCACTACTCATGAGGGGAAAGATCACGAAACCCCAGACAAAGGCATGTTGAGGACTCACACTGAAGGGCTTTGACTAGTTTGGAAATAAGATATTGTAGATAAGACCAAAACCTGGCAAAGGAGATTTATACACTTTTTAGTTCTTTTAAAGCCCTTTAAAGCTCTATTTCAAATGTATATAAACTGTACTTGCTTTCAGAATTGCATACATAATAGTAATAATAAAATCTGTCATTATGTCTAAACTGTTAGGAATTACGCTAAACTCATAACATACAGCATATTGCTTTTGGAAAATTTGGTATTATAGCTTAATGACTGAGAAAACAAAAGAAGCAATGAGTTGATTCGTTTTTGCTTTACACAGATATCCTCTAAACCAATATCCAATTTCCCTAAATATATTTGTGTTATGTTTAAATTTTCCAAAGTTGAGTTTTAAGAAACACTTTTATTGTGTGTAGAAAAAGAACATGAATCAAAATGTTAGAGAGGAAAAGAACTAATGCCTTTTGAGCATCTGCTGTGTGTTGGGTACTGTAAGCTCTTTGTCTTTACAGTATCTGTGTTTTAGTATTCCCCACTTAGTTCTTCTGGTCAGAGGGTCTTATACTATCCGTGGTCCTTTCCGGGCCCCAATTTCCTCATCTGAAAGGTAAAGATAATATATCTGCCCTATCTATTTCTTAGAATCATTGTGAAAGCTATATATGTTTTAGATATGTCATATGAATTGTTTTCGAAGTTAAGGCATATAATTTCCTGTCATTATTGAAAGGGGAGCATATTGCCGTTGAAAACTTCCAATAGTATAGATAACAAGGGATGAAGGGTAGACTAGCACTGACTGGGCAAATTAAGTGCTCAGATCTCCTTACTGATTATGATGTTTGATACTCACTGATAAATGGGTCATTTAAAAACTTGTCTGAGTTAATGTTACTTTTTATTTTAATTTTTTATACTAAAAAAGGCAAGTCTAAATTACCCAGTAGGTATAGGTCCCCATATTGTTATAATTACTTTGGGATGATTTTAAGTGGATTTTCACCAGAAAAAGAAATAAGAAAGGAAGTCTTTCACTTGATGGTCCTTGTATAACAACTTCAGTTTTAGCATGTGCATGAAATTTCATAATTGTTTTTGTCATTTTCCTAAGTGGTGCTACAAAGGCCACTGCATGTGGAAGAATGCTAATCAGCAAAAACAAGATGGCAACTGGGGATCCTGGACCAAATTTGGCTCCTGTTCCCGGACATGTGGAACTGGTGTGCGCTTCAGAACACGCCAGTGCAATAATCCAACGTGAGTGTAACTCTTATCATGCACATCATTTGGGGGCAGACCAGAAAATGCCTCAATATTAAGCCATCAATGTTCAGTTTCACAAAGTACGTGTAAAACACAGACCATGAAAACTAAGCGTTTAAGTGTCTATTTCAGGTAAATCCCCATGAATCCATCTAGTGAAGAGTCGTCCATGATTAAGGTTAGAGATTGTTAAAGAAATTGCTGTTTAGGAGGCTCTGGAACTGAGCAGGGAAAGCGGATCACTGTGTCCTTAGGACTGGGCACCGAGGCTATGAGACCCGCTCTCGGAAGCACAGGCCTACTGGCAGAAGCAGCACTAACCGCAGAGGCTCCCTCACTTCAGAGTTAGGAGTGGAGTGCTACCAAGGAACTGTTGGGGGGAAAGTTATCCATTTGTCCTCCTAGAGAAAATTTTTGGAATCCCTGTTGTATGCTTAGCAAACCTTATTTTCTACAGAAAAAAAAAAAAAACTGAACAATCAGACTTATTAGGACAGTCTTCCTTGTGTAGGTTTAACATTTGGCACACGTTTTCTTTGTCTGGCAGCAGGATGGCTCTGAGCACATCTTTGTACAAAGACTGAGGGTTACGGTATCTGTTTCATAGGGAGAGATGATGGCAGTATTCACAGAAGCAACAAAAACAATAAAAATTGCAGTAGTAAGAATGGCAAAGGCTCACCATGAGCCACACTCTTTTCTAAGTGTATTAAACACAGTAACTTATTTAATCCTCCCAGTTTTTCTATAAGGAAGATAAGATTATTGTTTGCATTGGATGTATTAAGAAACAGGCATAGAGCCATCATTAATGTTTCTTTGGGTTGCAAATACATGTTTTATGCATGATAAAAATATATAATTTTCCTAGACCATATGCCTGTTTGTTGTTTCTTTATATACTTTTTTGTGCATTTAAAACATATCGTTTGAAAGAATACACTGTTTTAAAATACACTGATTTGAGTTTGGGGCTTCCCTCCAGCAAACCCTAGCAGGGAAAGGACAGTGCTTTGGGAAAGGGATTGAAATTAGGAAGTATGAGTCCATTCACTGGGCTGGCAGCTCAGAAGCTCTGGCTTTCTGCCCTCCAGCACTGTGCCTGCAAGCTTCAGTCACTGGACCGCAGCCAAAAGGCCTTTCTCAATGTTGTCTTTTCTTTAGGCCCATCAACGGTGGTCAGGATTGTCCTGGCGTTAATTTTGAGTACCAGCTTTGTAATACAGAAGAATGCCAAAAACACTTTGAGGACTTCAGAGCCCAGCAGTGCCAGCAGCGTAACTCCCACTTTGAATACCAGAATACCAAACACCACTGGTTGCCATATGAGCATCCTGACTGTGAGTAGACACCCACGCTTCTCCTGCTGTATGGACAGTTCCTTAGAGCTTAAGCTTTGCCAACACACAATCCCTTGGACTCTCGATCCCCACTTGGTAATTGAGGAAACTCGATGGTTATAGGGGTGAGTCCTCCTGGGTTTCCAAGAATAAGGCTAATACACTCCTTTCTTTAGAGAAGTGAGCATTATGGAATCGTTCCTGGCAGGAAGTATAGCCACCATCACTATTGAAAAGACAAGTGGGAAGCAATGCCTGGGAGAGATGCTGAGATTCCTTGTTCAACTGAAATCCCTCTGCTGGGAAATGCTTCTGGAATATCGCGATCTTTCTTTTCTGAATAACTAGAGAAAATACAGTTATTGTACAGTCAAGTCAGGAACAAGACAAAGACCGTTATTGAATAACAAAAGGCACTTCATAACCTTTTACTTTTGTACCGTACATTAGTTATTAAGAAATACACTGGGAAATTTCCCTATTATGTTTCACTCCTTAGTCCTGAATGTTCAGTTAAATCTGTTCAGATGGGAACTTCTTGATATACATCTTATTTGGGTGAATACACTGCTGAGTTCAGTTTTAAAGGAAAGAGGCACATGTGGAAGAATTCAGAATTGCAATGCATTTGATTAATTTGAGGAAAATGAGTCACATAAATTAGATTTAATTAATGAGATCCTACAAGAAGCAAAAACTGTACTAGGCCACTGGGTCAAACAAAAGAGAAACCTTTTCAGTGCTCTAAGTGTCACTAAAACTAAATTGATTTTGAATGAAATTTATTGAATAACCATGGTTAAATCTAGGGTAGTCATAGAGCCTGAATTGTATGGGACCAGGCATACCAATTTATATTGTTAGGGGCTTCACTAATGACTCAGATAGTAAAGAATCTGCCTGCTGTGCAGGAAACCCGGGTTCCACCTTTGGGTTGGGAAGATCCCTGGAGAAGGGAATGGCAACCCATACCAATATTCTTGCCTGGAGAATTCCGTGTAGAGAGGAGCCTGGTGGGCTACAGTCCATAGGGTCACAAAGAGTCAGACATGACTGAGCAACTAACTCAGTTAGTTATATGACTAATCATAGGGTCACCCTGGTTAAAATAAATATGCCAAGTATGTATACTTCCCCCCCAGTCTTTATTTATTTATATAATTTGTTTCCAGGAAGCCATGTTGAAACTGTATATTTTAAAAACAAACTGTACTATTCAAATATACCATTTTGCATAAATAGTTGACTTAATTCTCCATCTTATACAGCCAAGAAAAGATGCCACCTTTACTGTCAATCCAAAGAGACTGGAGATGTTGCTTATATGAAACAGCTGGTGCACGACGGAACGCGCTGCTCCTACAAAGACCCATACAGCATATGTGTGCGCGGAGAGTGTGTGGTGAGTTTAGGTTGCTTCCACCAGAGCTTCCTAGAGTATTGTGCCATTCTCCTTTTCTTCTCATTCATCAGCATATTTTCAGAATTTTTTTTAACTCTTTCTTATACGAGATCACGTTACAATGAGAGTCTATGAATAGTTCAGTAGCTCAACTAAATTTGGAAGAAATTGCAGTTAATAAAATCAAACTTTGGTCACTGGCAAAATCAATATTTGATTAGTTTTTCTCATTTCCAGTCAAATGCATTTCAGGGGATTCCTTTGAGGCCTCAGGGCTGGGAATACAACTGGAACCATGCCTTTGATTTGAGTATTTTATCCTAGCCAGCCACTAGTACAATACCACATCTCAATGCAAAATGTGCTTTATCATCTTAAAAGATAATAGGAACTTCTTTTTCTCCCTGTCTCACCTTCCAATTAATTCTAAGTTTAAACACTAAATTCCATATCAGAACATAAGTACTAGTGAAGATGCAAAAACTGTTTGTCCATTTAGTCTTTTCTTATGCCATTTATTTCTTGTTCATGTTCACAAGTTAAACTGATAAGATATCATCTTATTAACTGAACATGTTGCTGCTGCTTGATTCCTTTTGACCTCGAATATGCAATGCCTCATAGTTGAACTAAAATTTCCCTGAAAGTAGAATCCGTGTTTTGTTTATCTTTCACCTCCCACAGTATCTGGGAGTACCTAAAGTGTAGATGTGTCATCATTTTCTCTGCTTACTCTCATCTCAAACTTACAAGTGCAGAATCATCATTACCCAACAGCAATTCACATTAAAAATCCACCCCAGTTGGGTTTCCTTGATGACTCAATGGTACAGAATCTACCTGCCAATGCAGGAGACACAGGTTCGATCTCTGGGTTGGGAAGATCACCTGGAGAAGAAAATGGCAACCCACTCCAGTATTCTTGCCTGTGAATTCCCACGGACAGAGGGGTCTGGCAGACTTCAGTTCATGGCGTAGCAAAAGAGTTGGATGTGACTTAACCACTAAAACAAACAAACAAAACAATTGTTTTCTGAACCCACTTTCCACAAATGGATGACTTCCTCAGCTTTGTTTGAATCCTTTGCATTCTTGAATTGCCTTCTGCACCCTCTGTTCCTTCAAGGTACTTTGAAAATCTCATCATCGGTGATGCTTTATCTCACATCCCTTACCAACTTGTAAAGTTTGTACTAATGGACAATTCTCTGTTTTGATTTTCTTCTTTATAAATATGAAGGCAACCAGGGAAAAACACATCCACATCTTAATTTTTATCTCCTCAGCATCAGCTACAACATCTGTGTTCAATAAATGTTTGATGATTGACTACATACGATAAGAGAAACACTTCATTAGACTGAGGGAAATTTATCCTTTATAATTACCCAGCATACAAGTCATTTGATTTTATAATAGTTCTTTAAAAGACAAAGATATTAAAAATTAGAGAGGGAGTTTGATGCCTGGCTGTGGGCTCATGATGGAACAAATGGTGTATCATGCTCCAGTATGTTGACCTTTACTTGCTTGGCACATTAAAATGAGCTACATCTGATATCTTCTCTCCCCAGAAAGTGGGCTGTGATAAAGAAATCGGTTCTAACAAGGTTGAGGATAAGTGTGGTGTCTGTGGAGGAGATAATTCCCATTGTCGAACTGTAAAGGGGACATTTACCAGGACACCCAGGAAGCTTGGTAAGATGAGGTTCTCATGAATTCAGTATCCATGATTTGCCATTTTTGAGACTTCTTTTGGCAGTGCATCATTTTCTCTATAAACACACACACAAAAAATTAGCTGCTGATTTATTTTCATCCAGATTACCTTTTAAGAAGTTATTGAAATAACTGACAATTCATATTCGATAGCATCCATGATCAAAACCTCTGTACTAAATTTAGATAAGGAACAAATTAAAACAATATCAATTATAGTAGTTAGTTAATATATGTGTTCTGTTTAATTTTGTGTTTTTAATTAAATGTATTAGACCTAATTATTAGAATTAATGCTTATTTTGAATTTTCTGTTGCACATAAATTACTGGTCAGAAGTTAAAAATATTCAAAACTTTAATACTTTTAAAGTATTGCAGTCACTTTGCTTCTTTTAAAAGTGAATAAGTTTATCTTATTTATAAAACTATAAATCTTGGGTTCATATTTCACATAATATTTATCATTTCATATTAAACAGTTTGAGGTACATATAACCAAAAATAACCTGAGGTTATAACCCATAATTGCTTATGGGTGTGAATTTCTGTTCTTGTTACACAGTCAATGGCCTGGACTTAGGCATCTAGTGAAGAGTCATCAGATGGAACCAAAAGCAACAAATAATATGCAACATTATTAGTATTTTCATGATTATACATTGGAATTTTCACAAAAGATTTAGATACAAACATGAATTACCGAATGTTCTCTTTAAGTTTGGAACAATTATTATTCAGTTATTCAACAAACATTTATTGAACAAATGTTTGTCAGAATTCAACATTTAAAAATAAATTTAATGTGAGGCTTCCCTTGAAAAGCTTCTCTTACATCCAAGGTATAGTCTCTTACAAAATAATAGAAAACAAGATAAAGCAAAGACAAAGATTTGGCTTACATCGAACACATTTTCATTGCGGTAATTTTTCCTTTAAGAAAAATAAAAAAATAAAAAAAAAAACTAGTCTTTATCCAAATGCAGTAATTCTCTTAGTTCTTTTTATTCCCACCCACCTCAAGCCATTTCCATACATGTCAGCTTTGCCCTTTGATATATTTAGAGCCAGGCAGAAGTAAGGTGACTGTATTCTAATATATTCTAATATGATTTTTTTTAGGTATTGCCTACTCTAGTTACTGATATCTTTGCTATTCCTCTGTGATAATTTACTATAGTTTGTACTTTGAAAATTGTAAAAAGCAAATATTGCCATTTCTGGCTGATGGTATTATTTTAATAAGCAAACAAATTATATACATAAATTATATACATTTGGTAGAGTAACATGATTTTCTCCATCTTAATGTGAAATAATTGGCTGTGCTTTATTGCAGTTATGAATTGTTCATTTAGGTGTAAAATAATTGATTTTTCTTACTTCCAGAGTGAATAAATGTAAACAAAATGGTTTTTTACCATTGTTAGCCATTCTATATTATATGTAATAAAAGGTAGTGATACTTTTTTTTTCAGATACCTCAAAAATTATGCTAAACCTCTGAATTAATTTCAGAAGAAGAGAAGCTTTCAGACTGTTCCAAGATAATCTAACATCCATTTCTTTGCACTAATGTTATCATCATAGTTATTCAATAGACTAATTAACCTTTTCCAACAGGGAAAAATTTAAGCAAGAGATGCCATAAAGAACTCAAGTTGCTGGAAAATGAAATCTGCAAGTATTCAACTTCAAATCACTTCTATCATTTCTCGTTCATGCTTAGTCTTACTTTCATTGACTATTAACAGTTTATTGGCATTAGCTAACTATTTGAAATGCATTTTGACTTCAACATATATAATTATGAAACATATTTTATATGTTACCTAATAAAATTATACAGAGTTTATGGTATAGTCAATGAAACAGCAAGACTTGGATAAACATGAACTCTCCACTAATTAAAGACATTCTATTTAAGGGAAGACAAGAGGAGCCTTCACTTTACCCAAAGGAGCTCGTAGTATTTCTCTTGCTGAAACAAGGGAAGCTAAAAATGTATTGGGTAAGTTGTAGCAAACTGCAGAAAGATGGGCATCCATAAATGGCATCAAGCTGTTTTGCTACCCTTGGTATCTTAACCATATTACTTGCAGCTGCTGATACTCAGGCAAATGTGATACATTTCATATACTGAGTATCACCCAGGCTTAAGTGCTGAAAACCCTGACCCCAAAATGACCACTCCACTTAGTTAAGATACTAATAAATATTATTTTAAAAATCAGGTAAATCTACCTATAGGTAAACATTGTCCATATAGAAATGACCAAAGAAACAGATTTTTTGCTGATTCCACCAGCAATTTTGTATTTATAACTGGATATCCATCAATACTTATAATGTAAATATTACAGGTTTCATAATGTCATGAAGGTATAAGTTGCATACTCTTCCTATATTTGTTTTTGATGGAAATGAGAAGAAACATCATGGTTTCTCTACTTGCCCTGACTATTGTTGATTTATAGTTAGAATCTTAATTCTAAATGATCTTAAGATAATTTTTAGGACACGTGATAATACTAAGAAAGTTTAATATATAGGACAATAGGACCTTAAAACCTAAGACAGCAAACATTTTGGTTTGTGGTTTCTCAATTAGAAGATTGAACTTAGGGTCAATGTAAAGGCAATGCACGACATAACTTGCAGATGTTTTCCAGCCAATCTTCAAAATATATTTTACAACATTGCCATTTATAACTATGTAAAGCTGTAAAAGCTTTAATTGCTGATCACGATATAAATGGAAGCTACTCACTGGTGTTTCTTTTGTAATTTCTTTAGAATAGAGCAAGCTTTTAAATGTGAAGCTATTTCATTAATTAGAAGCTTAGCTGTCTATACTTGCCACTTAGACTTTTAAAATAATATATAGACTGATAACGGAGAAGGCAATGGCACCCCACTCCAGTACTCTTGCCTGGAAAATCCTATGGATGAAGGAGCCTGGTAGGCTGCAGTCCACGGGATCGTTAAGAGTCGGACACGGCTGAGCAACTTCTCTTTCACTTTTCACTTTCATGTATTGGAGAAGGAAATGGCAACCCACTCCAGTGTTCTTGCCTGGAGAATCCCAGGGACGGGGGAGCCTGGTGGGCTGCCGTCTATGGGGTCGGACAGATTCTGACACGACTGAAGCGACTTAGCAGCAGAAGCAGCAGCAGCAGCATAGACCGATAAAATATCTCAAGAAATTACCAACTAATCACACTATAAATGGGCCCCTACTCAAAAGGATGATTTAAAAAACTAAAGTCGTATGGAGGGACAGAGCAGAGTATAGTGTTTTATTTGCCTGAATTATTGTTGCCACAATTTGTAGGTCAATACAAAATAAGTGACTAGTGGGTTAGAAACAAGATTAATTTTTTGTCAGCTTAATAATTAAAAGGAAAAATATGCCTCTGATCCTGTGCCAGATGTCACAAAAACTGCCAGTGCTTTGAAGTTAATTTCTGAAACTGCTTTTTTCGGTTTATGGATGCCTTCTTCTGCACGCAGGAGCAGTAAAAACGTAATGCCTGACTAACCATGGTTGTTGCTTTTGTTTTCTTCTTTGCTTCCTCCAATATTTACTACACATGCAAAGGGTACCTTAAGATGTTTGATATACCCCCTGGTGCTAGACATGTGTTAATCCAAGAAGACGAGGCTTCTCCTCATGTTCTTGGTAAGTGTTTCTGTCTGCTGGCTGTGCTTTAACATGCACCGAAACATAGAAATGTCAAAGAAATAATACATAGATATAGATACATGTGTATGTATGTATCTGTGTCCATGTATACACATAAGTATCCATATCTATGTATACATTGGTCTGCAAGGTTCAAAATTATATATAAATTCATCATTACCTGGTTGTCATTGGTCATTTCTCCTAACTATTCTTTCTTTACAATAAGAAATATTCACAACCAGAGTTTTAATTTCTGGTGAAACCTGGGTTGGTTCATTAGGACATGAGGGAAAAAATAATTTGGTAAGTGTGAATTTGTTACACATTTTTGTTCTTTTATTAAGAGATGAGAAAAAATAAAATATTAATAAAATGCACTAAATTAAGAATAATATCAGAAAAATTTGCCATATTTATCTTGACAAATTAATTCTGATATTTTGATTGATGCCATACTGTATGCCCCTTCTTTTAGTGCATTTTAAGTTCTTTGACTGAAAAGCAACCACATCCAGATTGCACTAGTCCTGTAAAAAGTTTCCTGATATCTGTTATGTGTCCAGTTTGACTGGCACATGCAGATTCATTTTCTGCATGTTTCTGTTTATTATATGCAAATTATCCTGTTTATAATTTCTAAAAGAAGAGTTTTTTCCTCCTTTCTACATTAGAAGATCATGTAGAAATGTCATTCTAGAATGGTTTATATTCAAAGTGAATGCACAAATGTAAACATAGCTTTCACATATTCCTTGAGCCATTAAATCACTAAGAAGATTTCTGAAACTGACATATCTGTCAAACCTATGAAAATGTATAGTAAATTGCTTTTCTAAATACCTGTAACTTCAAAATGTATTGTTTTATGGTGTTTCATGGAATTTTTACTTAGTATTTAAAATATATTTACTACTAGATTCCAAAACAGTCTCCACTGTCTAGCTGCAATCCTTTATCTCATAATTGAAATTCCCTACTTTTTATTCTGTAATTCAGATTATTATCTTTGGAAAAATTAGTTTAAAATCTCAGAGGAATAAATGTATTTAATTAAAATTATTCATGTTTTCTACATATTTTTAGTAATAGCAGTAACTTTCAAAATTTTATTTTCTAATATCATTAAATGCCAATGTACCTCCAAACTTTAAAATCCCATTTGTTATTTTTATTCATTAGAGAAAGCATTTTATTTAATAACGTATAGCAAATCTGTAATATATTACAAATTCTGTCACTAGTAAAGAGCTTCTCCTGACGATTTAAGTAGGTAATGTGACCTTAGAATTTTACAGTTGTCAGGACTAATTGCTTGTTGGCCTAAATATAAGTTCAACTATTTTGAGTACCTCTAATATTTTGACTTAACTTGAAAGAGCTACCCGGTAAAAAAAAAAAAAAAAAAAGCATTATGTTATATGCTGTCCTAGTATAAATCACTTGTATTACTTGTTGTAGAAGAAGCCATTATTTTAAAAATATTTCCAGCTTCCTGAGGAACTGTATGGGATGAATGAGTTACAAAGTGTTAACTGCTTTGGCAGTGTTTTCAAATGGGAATATTTGTTAATTTTGATTTTCTGTCTCACCATCTTACCACTATTTTTAACTGGTTAGGAAGACTTCCTGAGAATTTTGAATGCCTACTGTATGAGTCCTATCAGAAGTAACACTCATTTTAATTGCTTTCATACTCATAAACATGGTCTTCCATTTATAGTAGGGGATAGACATAACAGTGAATCTTCAAAGCTGTAATAAAATAAAATATATCCTGGTTACTCATTTTTCTTCCTTTAGCAATTAAGAATCAGGCTACAGGCCACTATATTTTAAATGGCAAAGGGGAGGAAGCAAAGTCAAAGACCTTCATAGATCTTGGTGTGGAATGGGATTATAACATTGAAGATGACATTGAAACTCTTCACACCGATGGACCTTTACATGATCCTGTTATTGTTTTGGTATGTGGCGTTACAGGCTCACTGTGTAGTTTGTTTACTTTATATTTTTATAATTAATTTATCTCAATTATAATTAATTTTGTAATTAAATATATAATATATGATTAATTATAATTACTTATAATTAATTTTATTTACTTGCTTGTTTTTAATAATTCCATTTATCCTCCCTCTTTATTCTTTTGGGAAAGTTTGTCATATATTTTATTATATATACATTATAAACCAAATACAGTATTATGATCTTTGATTTCAGTAATCAGTTCTCTTTTAAAGACAAGAAAAAATAGATTTGTATATTTACTTACATATTTAGCATTGTTGATGCTCTTCATTTTTCTTGGTAAATCTGATTTTCCATTAGTACTCTTTGCCTTTGATATAATGAACTTTCTTTAACATTTCTTGTGCTATGGGTATGCATGCTAGCAAGTTACTCTCTGCTTTCAATTCTCTGAAAACGTCTTTATTTCACTCTCATTCTTTAAGGATATCTTCACTAGATATAAAATTAGAAGTGGATAGCTTGTTTGTTTTTTTCCTTTAAAGGACAGCACTTTAAAGATGGTTTTCTGTCCTTGTAGGGAGGTCCAAGAATTTGGGGGTTCATCTAGGAAATAGATATGACCATGAGGTGGCAGTAGCACCCAGACATATTGTTCAGGTGATGCTTTAGCAGGTTTGCATGTGAGGCCACCTTCAGGAAAAAGACAAGGGCAAGGGAACTCTTGGACGAGGGGGAACTCGAGAGGGGATTATATGTCTAGGTGATGTTCCCCAGCAGCACAGTGGGGAGACTCTGGGCTGGAGAGCTTCAGAAGACAGCAGCAGCAGCTTGGGGTCCTGATAACCATAAAGTCTTATTTATAATTAGTGGATTTGGGGTCCAGTTTCATAAGGGAATGAAGCAAACAGGCTCTGTTTTTCAGTTGCTCAGTCGTGTCTGACTCTTTGTGACCCCATGGACTGCAGAACTCCAGGTTTCCCTGTCCTTCACTATCTTCTGGAGTTTGTGCAAACTCATGTCCATTGAGTCGATGAAGCCATCCAGTCATCTCATCCTTTGTCTCCCCCTTCTCTTCTAGATGGTTAGAAATCTACTTGTTTGGGGTGCATTTGAAACAATTGGCTATGTGAAAATCTGAGTTTGGTGCCAGTGGACTTTTGAGCTAATTGGTCTGAACTTGGTGTGTATAAAGGAGCCATCGTTGACTCATTTATATAACATTTGTCTTCTTGAATCCATTGTTTATGGTAGAAGTAAGCTTCATTTAGGTTGCTGCTGTGCATTTAGTGTGTCAATATTCTCTGGCTGCATTTTACAATTTTCTCCTTATCTTTTTGTCTTGGATTGGTTTGTAGTTTGACTGTGGCATACTTAGTTTGTGATGTTCTTTGTATGTATCCTGCTTGGGGATCACCAAATAGCTTGGCGTTATAGATTGATGTTTTTCACTAAATTGAGGTAAATTTTCCATATGTCTTCAAGTTTATTTTCCCCTGACCTCTCTCTTTCTATTCCTGGGACTCATTTACATGTATGTTAAACCAGTTGAAATTGTTTCACAAAACTTGTGAACTTTGTTCATCCTTTTGTAATCTCTGTCTTTTCTCTGTCCTTCAGATTGGATAATTTCTGTTGAACTGTGTTCATATTCATTGACTGTCTTATGTAGTCTCCAATCTGCCCCTGAGACCATACAGTAAAGTTTTCATGTCAGATAGTGTACTTTGCTTTCTGGAATTTCCTTTTTTTTTTCTTTTCTTATAATTTCCATTTTTCTGCTGAGATATCCATATATTTTCACTCATTATGTACAACTTTTCCTCTAAGTCCTGAGACTTCATAGTGCCTGATTTTGTGGGCTCTTTTTTTTTCCTTGATTATAGTTCACATTTTCATACTTCTTATACTTTTTTTGTTTGTTTTACACTGAGAATTAGAGATGTTAAGCTGTTGGGCATTTAGTTTACATTGCCTTCCTTAAAGGCATTGGGTTTTATTCTGTCTGGCAGTTAATTTATTGTCAGTTTCCACTGATCCTTGGAGGCTTGATTTTCCTTTCTGAGGGTTAATCTATTTCAATTTTGTTCTTATTCTTATGTATTGACTTTATGGTGCCTTAACTGCATACCTGAAGTGTTAGGGAGGCCATGGAGCACCTACGGCCCTCATCCCTGCTTGTCCCAAGATATCGCTGCCCTGCTGCCAGCCCCATGGCGGCTACTCACGGGTACGCAGCATGGTTTCTTGGCCTGGGTGTGCACAGACCAGTCCTCTATGCATAAAACCCATGCAGCTTTCTGGCCCACCCTCTCTGAAGCCCTCTTTTTTTAGTGCCCATGTCTCTGAAAGTCCCAAACTCCCCGCTCCTCCTCAGCTCAGTGAGACACTGACTTGGCTTGGGTTCCTGCTCTCCATACCAGGGTCCAGACCTGGCCCTGTCCAGAGGCCAGTACTTAACATGTTACTCTTCTCATGGAGATCATTATCCTTTGCCATGTTATTCATTGCAAAAAAAAAAAAAAGATTCCCTCAAATATTGTATCCAGTTTTATTATTTTTAATATCAGGAAGGCAACTCGATTACTTCCTCATGGATGAAAGCAGAAGCCATCATTTTGATTTGAAAAAATATTGTTAGATTCTGTATACCAAACCAATATTTATTGGATTCCCTATAAAAATATTATGCTAAAGTAAATCATCTCACTAAATTTCAAATCTTTTTTAATTTGAAAATTATTTCTTTTTGATAACATGTCTGTTCAGATCTTTTGTCCATTGTTAAAGCAGGTTTATTTTTCTTTTTAAGTTTTCAGAATTTTTTATATATACTCAATGTATAAATCCTCTATGAAATGTGACTTTTCAGATACTCTTCTAGTATGTAGTTTCTTTTCCTTCTCAGTAGTGTTTTTCATAAAAATATTTTAACTTTATTGAAGTCCAGTTTATCAATTTTTCCTTTTATGGATCAAGACTTTATTATATAAAATTGATTTTTTCTTTTCCTGATCCAGGATCAAAATTCTTTTTTTTTCTTTTTATTGTAACTTTTATAGTTTTACATTTAAACATTTTAAGTTTATTTACCATTTAATCTAATTTTATACACATTTTGTCTGCGTTAGGGTCTTAGTTTTGTACATGGATGTCCATACATTATCTATTCTTGCATAACAGATCACCCCAAACTTGGTGGCTGAACACAAGCAACATTATTATCTCATACTTTCTCTGGATCAGGAATCTGGGAATAGCTTCCATGACTAGTTCTGGCTTAGGGTATCTCGTGAGGATGCTCTCAGCTGAGGCTACGGTCACCTCAGGGCCCCACTGCAGAGGCTCTTCTTGGTTCCCAGCTCAGTCTCTTGGCAGTTGAAAGCCCTTGGAAGATTGCTCCCAAGCTTCTTCACATGTATGCTTAAGTGTCCATATCACATGACAGTTGTCTTTCAGGAGTGAGTGATTCAAATGATCCAGAAAATGAGAATGTAACCATGACAGAAGCCAATCTTTTTAAACTTGACCTTAGATAAGACATCCTTTCACATCTGCTGCTATTTGCTAGAAGCAAGCCACTGGTCCAAGCAGCCACTGAAGCAAAGAAGAATGAAGCTCCACTTCTTGAGAAAGTGTCAAAGGACTTGCTCACACAGTTTTTAAGCCACCACAGTGTCCAGCACCATTTCTTGAAAGCAATGTCCATTCTCCATTAAGTTGCCTTTTCATTTATGTCAGAAGTTAATTACTCAAATTTATGTGGGATTATTTCTGGACTTTCATTCTGTTCCATAGGTTAGATAATTTTATAGGAAAATATATATCAATCAAATTTTATTTTGATTATTTTAAGTTTGATTGGTTGGAGATCAGAAGCTCTCTTTCACTTGTATGTAATTGCATTCTTCTCCAGGAGCACGGGTGTCTGGCCTCAGAGCCTTCTTGCAGGGCTTCGCCAATGCTATTAGAGTGACCCCAGGGAGCCATGTGTAATTGACACAATCCTGTAAAAACTACATGAAAGTCAATAAAAACTATTTATAAAAAAGAGTGCTTTGCTAGAAAAGTAAAGATCATATAAAAAGCTGAGAATATGCTTGCAAAGTTTATTATTAAAGGATTAATATTTCTATTGCTTGGGTTACATAAAAAAAGAATATGTATAACAATAAAACAAAGAGGATCTGACATGGACACATATGCATGATGAACAAAATGCAAGTGACCAATAAACTTAGGAAAATTAATCTTTACTATTTATCAAATAAATAGCAATTAAAACAATAATCTTTTGCCCATTCAGTTAACAAAGAGAAAAATGATTTAATATGCAGTACTGAATGGGAGCACCTTCATATACTCTTATTATGAAAATAATAATTGTTTTAACTATTCTGAAGGGCCATTCACTTGGTCTATTATTAGAACTATAAAAAAAGTATTTGGACC
The DNA here is from genome assembly GCA_007570785.1 of Antilocapra americana. Lineage (NCBI taxonomy): Eukaryota > Metazoa > Chordata > Mammalia > Artiodactyla > Antilocapridae > Antilocapra > Antilocapra americana. The sequence continues at coordinate 18,832,447 of ML660770.1, forward strand.
CTTTACCACATTAAGGAAAATCAGAAATTATCACAAAAGTGGGGTTAATTTTAATCAAAATATAGATATTAATTTATCTGATTGAATAAGGTACACTAGGATTAAATGGGCTGCCCTGGTGGCCCAGTGGTTAAGGATCCACCTGCCAATGTGGGGGATGCTGGAGACTTGGGTTGGTCCCTTGAGTCAGGAAGATCCCCTGGAGTAAGAAATGATTATCCACCCCAGTATTCTTTCTGGAGAATCCCTTGGACAGAGGAGCCTGGCAGTCTACAAAAAGGCTCTACAGAGGAGCCTTTGCAGTCCATGGGACTGCAAAGAGTTTGACACAACTAAGCGACTGAACATTCACACATATACCAAAAGAGTAAACACCATGTTGGCATTCAGAAATATATTTTCAAAGAATATTTACTGTCTTGGGAAATGTGTGACATATTAAGTGAAATAAGAAAAATCAGAAAACGATGTGTACACATACACACTCACACACACACACACAAATATCTTGAGGCTCTATCCCAAAATAATAAAAATGACTTTAGCTTTCTCTGGTTTAGTGGAATTATGGACGATTTTTATTTTCTTTATATTTTTTCATGATGTCTATATTTTCTGGGTGGAACATTATAATATTTATCATCATAACAAAAGTCTGCCTTAAATACTAACAATTAAGTACACTCAGGAGATATGTAACTTGAGGAACTCTAAAATTGAATTTTATTGTACTTTTTTTAAACTTTTTAATGTCAAGATACTTTATATATTTGCATTTTTTTCTTAAACAGGACATACCTGTACTTTAGTGATAGAAATAAAAAACCCTCTATTTTTAGAAACTAGTTGAAAATCTTCCAGTTTTAGTAAGATATGTATTCTGAAATATTTGTTATTTTTCATTCAAATTTAAAACTCAGGCGATTTACATATCTATTTCATGTGTACATTAGATTATACCTCAGGAGAACGATACCCGCTCTAGCCTGACATATAAGTACATCATCCATGAGGACTCTGCACCTACAATCAACAGCAACAATGTCATCCAGGAAGAATTAGATACTTTTGAGTGGGCATTGAAGAGCTGGTCTCAGTGTTCCAAACCCTGTGGTGGAGGTAACAAATTGAACACATTTATTATATTAAAATATAATTCATATAAAAGCCAGTCTTCCTTCTGCCTTAGGGATTGTGTCTAACTGAGGATACAACCTGAAAAATACCAGACATAACCAGAACTTAAATATAAAGCATTTTGACTGAAATCTCAGGATCTACAAATGATAGGAATCCATTCATATCGATAGTAGACCTTCCTAAAATTCCTTGGCCCTTTCCCCTTGTCTTACATCCATGCAGTGGTACCCTTAGTCACTTTATTCTTTCTTAACTGTCCCAAACCTCAGTGTCCTTTGATTCTTACCTTCCTTCTCCTCCACTTTTACTTTCCATACCTATGCATTTCTTTTCAGAATTAATAATGAAAGAGCTCTTAGTTGCACTATGTACCAGAAACTATTTTGAGTGTTTTATGTTTTAATGATGAATGGCTCTGAGAGGTTGGTACTATTTTTACCTCTGTCATGCTGATGGGGAAACCGAAGCACAGGGAAGATCAGCACTGTAAGATACAAACCCAGGTAGGTAGCCTGGCTTCTTCGTACCTATTTGCACTGCATTCTGCTACCTGTCTGCTCTCTCTCTGGAGTAGATGCATTAAGCTCATCTCAAAGTTTCTCAGTCTCTCCCATCATCCATTCCTCTAGTTTGGAACAACAATTGCTCCCCAACGGAGCTAGCCTAGACAGAATTCTCTAATAATAGTAGCACTGAATAGTTGAAAACAAGAAATTATTCATAGTAGTGAATGCCTGGGTAAATCTTTATACTTTTAAATTCAAAGATGTATTTTTAAAGTTTTTTTTCTCTAGAAAAGACATAAAATGTTTTTAGATAATTATTTAAAATGACACTTTAGGTACTTTCTTAGTGGCTCAGTGGCTAAGACTGCACTTCTACTGCAGAGGGCACAGGTTCAACCCCGGGTCAAGGAACTAAGTAAGATACTGCGTGCCATGACGTGTGGCCACCAAACTAAATAAAATAAAAACGATACTTTATCTATCCCAAAGTGATTATTTAATTTTGATCCTCCTACTACATCTGCCTGCAGTACAGGAGACACAGGTTTGATCCCTGGGTCAGGAAGATCCCCTGGAGAAGGAAATGGCAACCTACTCCAGTATTCTTGACTGGAAAATCCTATGGAAAAAGGAGCCTGGCGGGCTATAGTCCTTGGGGTCACAAGAGTTGGATACAACTTAGTGACTAAACCACCACCAACCACCACTGCATCATCAACATCTACTTGGCCACAAGACTTTCAGATATACCTTTTTAATATCTACTAGATCTATTCCTCCCTCACCAGGCTTCCTTCTCGACTTTGAAAGAGAAGATTATTGCAGAAGTCTCTTAACTAGCCAACTAAATGTGATTTTCTTCTCTTCATTTCTAGGTAATTTCTTGAATGGATGAATAAATGAATGAATGAATGAGTAGAATTATATTCCCTGATTCAGATCCTTCTTTCTCTCAATATGTTACCCTAAAGACAAAACATAATTTTTGTAATATTCTTGACCAAAGTGAAAACCTGAATCAAACCGTTAGGAGACAGATAAACCCAAACTGTGGGACATTTTACAACACAATTGGCTTATCATCTCAAAAATATTAAAAGACAGAAAGAGATTCAAACTATTCCTGATTAATTCCATGACAACTAAATGCAATGCATGATCTTTGATTGGAGAAATATTTTTATAGAGTGCATTATAGGGCAATTGATAAATTTTGAATATCATCTTTATACTAGATAATAGTATTACATTTGTATTAAATATTCTGATTTTAAGATTATATTGTGGTTTTGTGGGAAAATGTGCTTGTTTTGAGCTATATGCTGAGATATTTAGAAGTGAAGAATCAGAATGTTAGCAACTTATTCTCAAAAGGTTCAGTAACATTTTATATGTAATTATATATGTGGTTTAGTTGCTAAGTCGTGTCCAACTTGAGATCCCATGGAATGTAGCCTGCCAGTCTCCTCTGTCCGTGGGATTCTCCAGGCAAGAATATTGAAGTGGGTTGCCATTTCCTTATCCAGAGGATCTTCCCAACCCAGGAATCGAACCTAGGTCTCCTGTATTGCAAGCAGATTCTTTACTGATATGTTTATTATATGTTGTAATTAATATATATGATATAAAAATATGTATATCAAATATGCTGACATGGTAACAAAAGGTTAATCTAGGTGTAAGGCATATTCATTGTGCCTTCCTTACACTTTTTAGATTTGAAATCTTTCAAAAATAAAAAATTACATATATATATATATATATATATATATACATGTTTTTTAAACATCCAAGTCGGTGCCTGGGGACCTCAATAACTCCCTGGATAAAGTCTAAACATTTGTCTGGCCCACAGGTCTTTTAAGAGCGGATCCCATCTCTTCAGCCATTCAAAGAGCCCAGCAGTTTTCTATGTCATTTCATTTGCTTGGAGTATTATTCTGCATCATTTTCTTTGTTGTTGTTTAGTTGCTAAGTCAGGTCCAACTCTTTTGGGACCCAGACATGAATACTGGAGTGGGTTGCCATTTCCTACTCCAAGGGATCTTCCTGACCCAGAGATCGAACTCATGTCTTCTACAGGGGCAAGCAGGTTCTTTACCACTGAGCCACCAGTGAAGCCCATTCCCTTTACTGGTGCTGTCTGAACTTCAGGATTCTGCCCAGGGAAGTGCTGATCTTGTAAACATTCTCTGTCTCTCCTCCAGCTAAGGTAGAGAACTTCCCCTCTGTGTTCCTTTGGTGCCCTCTACAGTCAATTATTGACATAGCTTTATAGAAGCCTATGTCACTAGATATGACATAGTTTTCCTATCTGACTATCTTACTAGACTGTATTTCAGGATCTAGTTCATTAACAAGCATGCAGTTGCTATTTAATACTTTATAATATTTATTAAAATATTTTTTATTTAATTATTTAATTTGCTTCTGAATCTAGAGCACCTAGAACAGTGCCTGGCTCAATAAATACTTGATGAATGAAATGAATAAATGAATGAATGAATGATCAAATATGTGACAGAATGAATAAATGATTAAATCAAAAATATATTTGCCTTCCCAGGTTTCCAGTACACTAAATACGGATGCCGTAGGAAAAGTGATAACAAAATGGTTCATCGCAGCTTCTGTGAGGTCAACAAAAAGCCAAAACCTATTAGAAGAATGTGCAATATTCAGGAGTGCACACATCCACTGTAAGCATTTATTTTACCTATCCTTATTTACCAAGGACAAAATGAAAGGAATTTAAACGTCATTAGCTCTTTTTAGTTTAAATTTAATTTTTAGTCAAAGCTAATACGTTTACCTGCTTACAGTGATCAGATCATTTCACAGGAATTATATAAACCTTTAGTTCCATGTTTTTTAACCTTATTTCTGCTTCTCATTTTTACTTCTGCTTCTCTTCTTTATTGAAGTATAGTTGATTTATTATATTGTGTTAATTTCAGGTGTGCAAGAAAATGATTCAGTTTTTTTTCAGATTACCTGACTTTATAAGTTATTACAAGATGTTGAATATAGTTCCCTATACTACACAGTAAATTCTTTTTGCTTTTCTATTTTAGATATAGTATCTTGTATCTCTTAATCCCATAATCTTAATTTATTCCTCCTTACTTCCCTTTCCCCTTTGGTAACCATAAGTTTGTTTTCCATGTCTGTGAGTCTGTTTTACATATAGATTTATTTGTATATGTGTATATATATATATATATATATATATATATGTATGCTGTGCTTAGTCGCTCGATCATGTCTGATTCTTTGTGACCCCATGGACTGTAGCCTGCCAGGCTCCTCTGTTCATGGGGATTCTCTAGGCAAGAATACTGGAGTGGGTTGCCATGCCCTCCTCCAGGGGATTTTCCCAACCAGGGATCGAACCCAGGTCTCCTGCATTGCAGGTGGATTCTTTACCATCTGAGCCACCAGGTACTTGACTTTATCCTTCTTAGGTCTGCTGAGTTAATTACTTTATGTCCAGGTTTCCCTGGTGGCCAAAAGTACCTATGACTATGAAATATATACCTCTCATGTAATACCTGTCTTCAAATGAGAGTCACTATTGAAGTCTTCAAAACTGAGTAAACTTTCTTAGTTGCCACCATTCATTCTTACTGTCAGTTGACAAACTAGGGCAATCTTAAACTCTAAAGAGCAAAAGCTGCCAAAGTTTTAACTTGCTTATATTTTGGTGCTACATAAATGGGCTTCCCAGGTGGCTCAGTGGTAAAGAATCTGCCTGCCAATGCAGGAGTCACACGTTCAATACCTAGGTTGGAGAAAAAAATGGCAACCCACTCCAGTATTCCTGCTTGGGAAATCTTATGGACAAAGGAACCTGGCAGACTACAGTCCTTGAGGTGACAAAAGAGTCGGACCTGACTTAGTGACGAAACAGCAACAACAAGCAGCTCCATAAATACAGAAATTTTAAAAAACGCAGAGAGAAAGTAACATTGGAAAGGGCAAATAGTATGTTTCCGTTACATTCTGATAGTTTGATTAACTGGAGATAATCAAGGGTGACAACCCTTTGGGATATATGTAATGAAGAACTGTCTGTAATGGTGTATCCATAGCTACTTTGGAGAGTGCTGGGACACTGACATTGAATTTGGATGTGTAATTTGGGATTGTTCCCTAGGAAATCTTTTTAAAAATATCTGCTTGGAAATGTTTCTGTCAGGTACGTTCATGGAAAAAGTTTCTGCTCAGGCACACAATTTTTATCAGGTCAATAAGGGCCTATATGAAGATCAAAGTTTTCCAGACATAATGGGTATGGCAAGTAGCCTTCACAGCAACAACCATAGAGATGGAACAGTAAACTCAGAATATTAAAACATGAGTTAAGTCATGAAGTAATGAAAAAGCAGCAGCAGTCAAATCAGTTTGTTATGGCAGGGATCAGATGGGTCCTTTTTATATTTCCTTTGAGAAATTTTACAGCCTGAGGCAAAATAAGCTCATTGGTATCATATTTTTCGATTCCACATAGAAGTGATATCACATGATATTTGTCTTTTTCTGACTGACTTTACTTCCTATGATAATCTCCAGGTCCATCCATGCTACTGTATATGGCATTATTTCCTTCTTTTTTTGATGAGTAATAACAGTCAGCATACTACATGTTGTTTACGGGGGGGGGGGGTTAGTTTTGAAAACTACCATCATGTCTGAATCTAAGGGGAAACCTTAAGTTTCCAAAGCCCTCTAGAGATGATCCTTTTGGAAGAGAGAAGGTTGTTTCAACGTCACCGGGGAGGCAGAATACCAAGGCCTAAAAAAATTGACATGGCAGATCTATTATTGTTAGAAAGTTCTAGGACCGTTGCATCCATATTTCTGAAATTGCCTCTTGGGTGGCACCTCACCCAGGTGAGCAGAAGAACCTAGGCTTAAGGTGCAGGAAGGGGCGCGGTGCCCCGGGGTTCCCATCAGGGCCAATGGGACTTAACCCCTCACCCCACCCCTGCAGCTGGGCGGCGGAAGAGTGGGAACACTGCACCAAAACCTGCGGCCCGTCCGGATACCAGCTGCGCACGGTGCGCTGCCTGCAGCCGCTGCACGACGGCACCAACCGCTCGGTGCACAGCAAGTACTGCGCGGGCGACCGGCCCGAGAGCCGCCGGCCCTGCAACAGAGTGCCCTGCCCGGCCCAGTGGAAAACGGGGCCCTGGAACGAGGTGGGTGTGCGAACTCGGAGCGGCCGGAGGGGGGCAGTATGTGTGTGGAAGCATGTGAAACATGTTTCTAATTTCGCTTCTGTATCAAGTGGGCTTTGTGGGAATGGAGAAACTGTCACCTTGTTTGGAATCAGTAAGCACCTGGGTGTATTAAGAAAAAATGGTATTTTAAAACAGTGTTTGCATGTAGGACTCATTGATGGGGGCAAACCACATGTGGATGCTTTGGGATACAAAGCTGTCTAAAAGATGAGTGATTTTCCAGTATTAGTGTTGACCGCACTGTCCCTCCTAGATACGTTTCAAGTCCCTAACCTTGAATGCAAGGCCCTGTCCTGTGTGACACCCCACTGTTTTTTGTGTTTTGTTTTGTTTTTTAATTGAGGTATAATTGATACAACACTACCTTAGATTCAGGTGTGCAACTTAATGATTTGATATTTGCATACATTGCAAAATGATCACCAACAATAAATAAATACCCCAATAACTCTTCTTAATCCATCTTTCTTTATTCCACCCCTTTGTCCCAGTCTGAGGAAACTGTTCACTGTTCCAAAGACCAGCTGGTTGGAGCCTCCTCCCTTCTCTGTCTATCTGACCATCTGCCCATCATCCTTCAAGGCTCAGCTTCATGGTCCAAAATACCACCTTCCAGGGGTGCCTTTTCTGCAGTCCTTCCTCTTCATTCCAAAAGCAGAAGCCTACCAATGGCTTGCTGATCACAGCAGTGTATCATAACTCCTGTCTTTGAGCCTGTGCTCAGTACTAGTCCAGGAATTTCTTAAAAAAAAAGAAAAAAGAAAAAAAAAGGTGCTTTGCTTCCCCAGTGCCCAGTTGGTGCCTGTCTGAATAATGTCTGTTTGGTGACTGGCTGAATCAGTGTCTCGGTCCTTGTATTAACCACAGATCTTTGGTGTTTCTAAAGATTCCAAATAAGGAATTATGGAACCAGAGAAGAGTGGCTAGGAGGATAGGGCCTCAAAAAGGCAGATAGAGAATGAAGGAGGAAGTGGAGAGCAGACCCAGGATGGAAGGAACAAGCCAATGAAGGTTACCTTTCACTCTCTTCAAAGCCCTAGACCAAGCCTTCTTCCTCTACAGATCCTACCTAGATCAATAGCACGGCTGTTTCTGGGCTTAGTTTTAGAGCAGCTAGCCCCTTCTTTAAATAAATGAATTTGTGGGAATAGAGTAATGGTAGTTCCAACATAGCACATGAGTCAGTTTGCCATCTATCAGGAAGGTGAGAGAAGGGTAAGCTCGATCTGAGATCAGCTCCCTGAAAATGGGCTCCACTACTGGGTTTAGTAACTGCAGAAGGTTTTAACACTGTAACAATGACTTCTTTGGCATCAAATGCTTCCTAATTGTCAGGCTTAACTGCTTATCACTGTTTCCATTTTCTTCTTTTACTCCAACAATTCTATGAGGCTTTCAGAGAAAGAGCAATGTTCCTAGGCTGGTGAAGGATGGAGCCAGGGTATAAACAGGATTCTCTGTCTCCAAACTCACTGTAACACTGCACAGCAGAGAAAGAACCCCAGAGCTGTGTATGCATGTATGCTTGTGTGTGCATGTGTGTGTGCCTGAGTGTGCACGTGGGGAAAGGAAGAAAGGCAGTCTTGCTAGAATAAAACGTCTACAATCATAGCCTTTGTTTCTGTAGTGTTCAGTGACGTGCGGTGAGGGAACAGAGGTGAGGCAGGTCCTCTGCAGGGCTGGCGACCACTGCGACGGGGAGAAGCCTGAGTCTGTCCGAGCTTGTCAGCTGCCTCCCTGTAATGGTAAGTGTGACACTGATTGGTTTCGCTGTTCTGACCACGGTTAACGTTTTTCTTTATTTTGATTTTTTAATTAATTCATTTATTTTAATGGGAGGACAATTACTCTACTGTGATAGCTTTTGCAATACATCAACATGAATTGGCCATAGGTATATATATGTGTGCCCCCTGTGCCGAACTCCCTCCCCAGGTTGTCCCAGAGCATCCGCTTTGGGTGCCCTGCTTCATGCATCAAACTTGCACTATGACCATGGTTTTGAGCCTCAAAAAAAGGAGAATTTCCTTTCAGGACGAGCTCTGGAATTCCCACTTACTTATTGAAAAATAGCTTAAGGAAAACACACTTGAAACGTTAGCCTAATACAATTCTTTAAGATGGGTGTCTGAGGCAGTATCCCCTCCAGTTAGTTACCATCACTACTGCAGCCTCCGTGGTCCCCAGTGGATGGTAACGCTGGGGTGAGGGCCATATCATGTATATGAAGTTTCTGTCCATCTGTGTTTTTAGAAGAAGCTACTTATTTTCTCTCTGATTTTCTTTATAACTTCACATTATTGCTAAAAGCATAACAATGCAGAATGTTTTGCAGTGTTTTACTAAAATTATTCAGTTGAGACATGCAGATGATAAATGTCATTCACAAAGCTGTTTCTAATACCTGCATCCATATCCATGAAAGTGAAAGTCACTCAGTCATGTCCGACTCTTTGTGACCCCTTGGACTATATAGTCCGTGGAGTTTTCCAGGCCAGAATACTGGAGTGAGTAGCCTTTTCCTTCTCCAGGGGATCTTCCCAACCCAGGGATCGAACCCAGGTCTCCCGCATTATAGGCATATTCTTTACCAACTGAACCACAAGGGAAGCCCAGGAATACTGAAGTGGGTAACCTATCCCTTTTCCAGTGGATCATCCTGACCCAGCAATCAAACCCGGGTCTCCTGCATTGCAGGTGATTCCTTACCAATTGAGCTATGAGGGAAGTCCAAATATTCAACAAATGTGCTTACAAAATAGGCACCTTGTACGTAGGCTAAAATTTGCTTGACCTATTCCTTCAGTATTGCAAAAACAGAGTCTCTTTTTTCTTTATTTTAAAGTGCAGATCTTCCTCAATTTACAGGAGAGTTATATATCCTGATAAACTCTTTCTGAGTTGAGAATACATTCAGTCAAAAATGCATTTAATACAACTAACTTACAGAACAGGGCTTCCAAGGTGGCTCAGTGGTAAAGAACCTGCCTGCCAATGCAAGAGATGTAGATCCCACCCCTAGGTGGGGAAGATCCCTGAATAAGGAAATGGCAACCCACTCCAGTATTCTTGCCTGGAGAATTCCATGGACAGAGGAGCCTGGTGGGCTAGGGTCGCAAAGAGTCAGACATGACTGAGCATGCATGCATATGTCATCTCATGTGCACAACTTACTGGACACCATGCCCTAGCCTTAAACATGCTCTTAACACTTATGTAAGCCTACACTTGGGCAAAATCATCTAACTCAAAGCCTATGAATAGTTGCCTGGGTACAGTATGATTAAAAGCCGTTTGCCCTGGTGATCACCTGACTGACTGGGAGCTGCGGCTGCTGCCCTGCCCAGCATCACGAGAGAATCATTCCATTTATCACTAACCCAGAAAAGATCCAAATTCCAAATGTGAAGTACAGTTTCTACTGAATGTATATGGCTTTCATGCCATCGTGAAATCCATAAATCAAAAGTGGAACTGTCATGAGTCCGGGATGTCTGTATAATTCAATTTGCTGTTGTAATAAATAGCATATATTGGATGGTTTCAGCTTCTATAACTCTGTCTCCTTCTTCCTTTTCTGTCACTCTCTCTTCATCTGCCTGTGTGCTATCTGTCTTATTTTGTGTCTCCACTTCACTCTCTCTCATCTCCTCTGTGGGTCTCACTCCCAGTTTCTGATTTGCTGTCACCTGCCGTTCATGGGGTCACAAAGAGTCGGACATGACTGAGCGACTGAACTGAACTGAACTGCTCTCTGTGGGTTGCTCACTTTCTGTGTACACCACGCGTGCTTTTTTCCACTCACTGTTTCTTGGCTCCCTCTCTCACTCACTCTCTTCCTCTCCTAGTCTCCCTTGCTCCTCCTCATCTCTCTCTTTCTCCTGCTCTCTCTTTCCCTTTCCTTTTCTCTCTCCCCATGTCTTCCTGATTCTTCGTTTTCTTCATTTCCCTCTTTTTCTCTCTGACACTGCTCATCCTTCCTTTGCTGACACATATTCCTTCTCCTCCACTTTTCTCCGTCCCTTCCTCCCCTCTCTCCGTCTCTGCCACTCCTCATCTATCTCTCCATCTTCCCACCTCTTACTTTCTTCCCTGTCTCGTCTTCCCCGCCTTCTCTCTTTCCCAACCTCTGTGGCCCTTCCCTTCTGACTCTCCGTGCCTGAGTCTCTCTCTCTCTCCCTCTCTCTCTTCTTAATCTCCCACTGCCTGTCTAATCTTCCGAAGTAACCTTATGAATTATTTCTCTGCATGTTTTCCTTTGATAATGTGGGGTGGCATGAACAAGTATGACCATGAGGGGGAGACAAAGGACTCACATACTTAATCATTTTTCTCTGGAAAGTATATTTGAAAGTTCAAAGCACAAGTCAAATCCAAAAGAACAAATTTACCTACTCAGAAGCTGTAAAATTTACTGTCACCATAATATTTCACTCTTATGTAAGTGTTACTGTCAGAAGGCTAAACACTTTGTGAGTAAGCTTTATTGATCTTAATAACTGGTAGAGCTGTATATTTCTGTAAATATGCCCAATTGTCAGCAGGTGTGTGCTTAATTCTCTTCCTTAAGCCAAAAGAAAATGTTATAGGCATAGAAGGACATACACATAGAAAAAATAATTTGGATTGGATAAAGGATTGACACTTGATGTAAAACCCATCAATGTGGTTCTCAGGGATTTGCAACCTAATTAGGATTACAACCTAATTCTTATCTAGTATGAGATAGTCAAATGCATCCTACCGTATAATAGGTGTGTAAATGTCAGGCAAAAACAAGTCATCCTAGAGTTTGGGAAGTGTACATGACATTCTAACTCTAACAAAGGTGATAAGGTTAATCTCTATTGATCTTGCCAACTGACCCTCCTTTTTTGATCCCCACCTCAAACTTTAGAAAAGGGATTCAATTTCTTTGGCAAATTATATAGCGAGTTCCTTACCTAGCAATGTAGAATTACCCAACATTACATTGTCATTGTGATTGTATTACATAAATGCCACAATTTATAATTCTTTGCATTTATTAACTGGATATGAGATCAGTATTCTGTGTTGGATTATGCACATGGAGCCTGCATGGAATATGCCCTGGAATGGCTGAAAAGAAGTACAGACTTTTTATGAACTCAACGTTTGGATTTCTTGAAATCTAATTCTTACAACTTATGATTGATAAAATTTGGAAATAATGGAAATAGTATGTAAAAACACACCCGTTATTAAAAAACAGGTTTATAAGTGGTACTTAGTATTTTATAAGTGGTACTTAGTATTCTTTAAAGTACTGTCAATTTGATAAAATTAACCATGTATTATTCATAAGAAAGTTGGCACATCTTACCCAGATTTGTGCTTTCAAATAACAAATAACCTGAGAACATTTGATGGTAAATATGAAACTATTGCTTCACTCTGGAGAATATTCTCTGAATCATAATTGTATCTTGGTTTTTCTTTTAGTGATATAGTTTTAAGGTTTAATATGTTCCAACAGATCTTTAGTATTTTTTTATTTTAAATTTGAACTTAATATAGAGATTACTCTATCATAAAGACAGAACTATCATAAAATTTTAAAAAACAGATGTCTCTCTATATCTTAAAAGTATGATAAAACAAATCCAATATTCTATTTTCTAAAATCATAAATACATTCCTAAGAAGAAAAAAATACCCTTGATCTGAAGACTCTTGATGAGGATGTGAAAGTGCTGGTCAATTAAGTGCTTTGCACAGACAGAACAACTTATTTCAGTAAATGTATTCTAATATTCATATTTTAATGCAAAGGCTTATGTGGAAAACATGCATCAATGTTAGATCCTGGTTAAATTTTTTGTATTCATAAATGATTTTCATGTCTTTCCTTCTTTATTTTTAGTTATATTTATTTTTATATTTAAAATGAAATATAGTTGGCATACAGTATTATGTCATTTCATTATGAAATGAGGACCAAAATAAGTCTGTCCCCATACAAAGTCGTCACCATATGACTGGCCATACTCTTTATGCTCGGTGGGACATCCCTATGGCTCATTTATTTCGTAATTGTAGGTTTGTACTCTTAATCTCCTTCACCTATTTTGCCCCTCCCGTAGCAACCACTCCTTTGTTCTCTGAATCTATGATTCTGGTTTTTTGTTTGTTTTTTAGATTCCACATATAAGAGAGTTCATACAATATATATCCTTCTCTGTCTGTCTTATTTCACTTAGCATAATGCCCTCTAGCTCCATGCATACTGTCCACCATTTACGTCTGGACATGTGTCTTATTTTGTTTTTCTTTGAATCTCTGTAGATGAGCCGTGTTTGGGAGATAAGTCCATATTCTGTCAAATGGAGGTGCTGGCACGATACTGTTCCATACCAGGTTATAACAAGTTATGTTGTGAGTCCTGCAGCAAGCGCAGTAGCACCCTGCCACCGCCGTACCTTTCAGAAGCTGCTGAAACTCATGATGATGCTATCTTTAACCCCAGTGACCTCCCCGGATCTCTAGTGATGCCTACATCTTTGGTTTCATACTATTCAGAGACTCCTGCTGAAAAGAAGAAATCTTTGAGTAGAATCTCTTCCATAGCAGATCCAAACGAGCATGCTGCTTTCAGGCCAAACAGTAAATCCAATGGTGCTAACTTATCCCAAAGGCAAGCACAGCCAGCAGAAAATAAAACTCTGGGACCGGCCTCCCCACCCACCAAGAGTGGCCACCTCAGCTCATCTCCACAACTGGCTGCTGACCCCTTCCTTGCAGCCAGTGATTCCATAGGTGCTTCTTCTCAGGCAAGAACCTCAAAGAAAGATGAAAAGTTTATTGACAAGAGACGTCCGCTAAGATCATCCACGTCAGAAAGATGAGCAAGTGAAGACAAAAGGCTCAACGTCAGTAAAAATTTGGAGGACCTGCCTCTCTCCATGGTGCATACAGCTTGTTTAAAGTGGAATTCTCCATAGATCATCAACTCATTTTCTCTGTGAGTGGAAGAAAAAAAAGTGCTGGTTCACTTTCTAGTTGCTTTCGTCCTCCTTTTGTTCTGCCTCGACTCATTTACCAGAATTCATTGGAAGAAAGCACCAAAGATTATTGACCGGAGGAAAGTAAGTTGCTAGGTGTATGGGTCATTTTCTAAAGCAGGAAAGGGACTGGAACCAATTGTGCATATCAGCTGATTTCTTTTTTAATTTTAATAAATTACAGTAAAAAGAAAAAAGAGGTGCCAATGGTTTACACTTTAACAAAAAGTTTTGGAGCAAAGAATTGTTAGACTTGTATTCCTATTTATCTATATTAGAAATATTGTATGAGCAAATTTGCAGCTGTTTGTGTAAATACTGTATATTGCAGAAATCAGTATTATTTTAAGAGATGTGTTCTCAAATGATTGTTTACTGTGTTACATTTCTGGATGTTCTAGGTGCCTGTCATTGAGTATTGCCTTATTTGACATTGTATGAGTTGGTTTTCAAAGGAGAATATTACAAAGAAGTTAGAATCGCAGCTACTGACAATACAAAGGGTGGTTTTGTTTGATCAACAATGTGACACGTAAATTAGAGAAAAAGAAGAATAGATAAGCTGCAGGTATTATCTTCCATCCTTTAAATAAAGAAGAATAAGATTAGTGTCTTAGCATACTTGTAGTCACAGGGAACAGAGACCAGTAAATGAGCCCGTGCAAGACAAAACTGAAACCCTTTTACCAGGGCTTCAATAGACACCATTGATTGTCCTCTGTTCTTGTGTTGTTTTTAATCATCCCTTTGTTGAGATATACAAATGGGTATATTCGATGTACTGTAATAATAATGAAAAATGTTCTGAGATCATTTGTATGTTGGTAGCTGAGAAAAGCATCATGAAACTAGATTGACACTCAAATAGAACAGGGCTGTAGGGCTCTAGAAGCAGGTTCAAGAAAGTATTTGTCAATGGTTGCGATATTTATTTTCCGCATGGTTCATATTCACATGCTCACAACCACAATGCATCTGACTGCAATAATGTGCTAGTAATTTATGTCAGTGATCACTTTACTTACAGTGAAGCCAGAAATTCCAGGGAGTAGATGTAAAGTATCTGTATATAGAATCCAGAACTGAAGATATTTATTAAAATTTGATTTTTTTTCTTGATAGTATTTTTATGTACTAAATATTTACTCTAATAACAATGACATATTTTGGTAAACTAGAGAGACATAACTAGAGCTGCATGCTTTGTTCTGTACATAGAAGAGAAATTTAAGCAAACTAAAGCAGCCAAATCAAAGAATTAAATTTGAACAAAATTGATGTTATGCAAACCTTTTGCAATTTTAGAGGAGATGATGCAAAGTTGGTAACTTGTTCCCCTTCAATGAAAGATGAAATTGTATGGGCTCAGACAGCTAGCTGTTAAACGAAATAGTAAATTAGAAACACCAGAAAAGAAGTATGTGAAAAAAATGAGTATTTCATGAATTACACTTAAAAGGAAAAAGAAGGATAAATGTGGTCAGCATAATGATTTTGAAGTCAGTTCCTGAACCATCTAAAAATACAGTTTGCAAACTAATATGTAAATATGTTAACCTCTCAACACAGAGAATGTGTAAAAACTTTTTGTATTTTAACCATGGTAAAAATAACAGCTTCAACTATTGACTCTATACCTCTAGAGAATCGCTGCTACTTGGTGCAAGACTTTTGAAGGTCAAATGAATTAGGTGAATTCCAGATTGTAAATCTCTGAGCCTCAAGCAGAAGTCTTTTTTTTTCCCTAAAATTTCAGAAAGAAATTCTCTCTAGTTCTCTTGCGTGTGCATGCAAATAGTCCACAGGGAATTACAAAGAAAGCTGGTCACACACATACACCTCTCATAAAGATGTATATATTCATTATACTTCTGATCTTTGAGCTTCCTTTTCTACTAAGCTAAAAATTCCTTTTTATCGAAGTGTACACTACTGATGCTGATTGTTGTATTGGGAGCACGTAGCAATAAAAATGTTAACAAAGTACAGACCTGGCTCAATTGAAATTTTTATCATTAGATTCATCACTGAGTAATGGTAACCAAGTTCTTTCCTCCTACAAAGCGAAATAGTATCAAGTTCAATTGCTACTTGTACTTTCTCCAAAGGGGCTCAAAGAAAGTGACAGGGTCTCTTCTTTTCACATTAAGGTGTATCATAATATTTTTTAAAAAAGAAAAGAGGTTATGAGGTGACTTTTTTGCCTAAGTCCGTTCCATAGAACTTGAAGAGAGAGAAAGTGGCAATAATGCTAGTGGGATAAGAAGGAAAAGGGGGTCCTTCTAGATTTAAAATGTGTCATCTCAGGATAGTTTTTTAGAAAAACTGCCATCACCTCTGAACCCTGAGGACTGATGGAAACACATGACCCACGATGCAGGAGGACCATACAGAGGAGGGGGCTTCATCATGTAACAAGGAGATACAGTGTTGCTATAGATTCTAGTCTAAGCTGCAAAGGCAGAGGACTCAGGTTTGCACCCCACCAACTACTTCACGCCCACCAACTACTTCACGCCTGAACTGATCTTGGGTGATCTAACTAGATTTCAGTTTCCTCATCTGCCAAATAGGAGGCAGAATTATCAAATTTCATTGTGGAACTGTTGTTAAAAATGAGCTTAAGTAAAACTGTTAGCCAGGCCCTAACACATAGTAATTCAAAATAAGTATCAACTTCGTCATTGTGGTTTCCCCAATCTCCTCATCATCTTCAGTTTAGTTCAATTCAGTTCAGTCGCTCAGTCGTGTCCGACTCTTGGCGACCCCATGAACCGCAACATGCCAGGCCAACTTGTCCATCACCAACTCTCAGAGTTTACCCAAACTCATGTCCATTGAGTCAGTGATGCCATCCAACCATCTCATCCTCTGTTGTCCTCGTCTTCTTCTACCCTCAATCTTTCCCAGCATCAGGGTCTTTTCAAATGAGTCAGCTCTTTGCATCAGGTGGCCCAAGTATTGGAGCTTCAGCATCAACATCAGTCCTTCCAATGAACACCCAGGACTTTAAGATGGACTGGTTGGATCTTCTTGCAGTCCAAGGGACTCTCAAGAGTCTTTTCCAACACCATAGTTCAAAAGCATCAATTCTTTGGCTCTCAGCTTTCTTTATAGTCCATCATCTTCACTATGTAGCAAATTCACAGCATTTTTTTAGACTCTGCAACTTGCTTGCCTTATGGTCACCATGTCTCATTAATGGTGGTAGAGAACAAAGTTTCAGAATCAAAAGACAAACAATTTAGCTTTAAAAATTGATAGGAAGGACAAACTATTTGTAAATAATCTCTGGTCATTGATTTGAAAGAATTTTAGCAGAATATACCCACTCTTCCATTTATGACCAATAAATAGTGAAACTAAAGAATAATTATGTATCTCTGCAAAGATGGTAAGTGGTACAATAATGCCCAAGATTATTAGCAAATAAAATGTTTCTCGTGTATTGACATTAATTAATATACTTTGTAAAAATGTCAAGTCATTCCTTTCTATATATTATGAAGCCATTGAAATATAAGATACAGGAGAAAAAAATAAATTGAAATGTGAAAAAATAGAAAAGGATAATACTTGTTTTTAAAAATACTAAAGAGTTAAGAAGTAAAATGCTAAAGTAAAATTGCATTCAGTCAATTCAGTTCAGTCTCTCAGTCATGTCCAACTCTTTGGGAACCCATGGACTGCATCACACCAGGCCTCCCTGTCCATCACCAACTCCCAGAACTTGCTCAAACTCATGTCCATCAAGTTGGTGATGCCATCCAAACGTCTCATCCTCTGTAATCCACTTCTCCTCCAGCCTTCAATCTTTCCCAGCATCAGAGTCTTTTCCAATAAGTCAATTCTTTGCATCGGGTGACCAAGTATTGGAGTTTCAGCTTCAACATCAGTCCTTCCAATGATTATTCAGGACTAACTTCCTTTAGGATAGACTGGCTGGATCTCCCTGCAGTCCAAGGGACTCTCAAGAGTCTTCTCCAACATCACAGTTCCAAAGCATTAATACTTCGGTGCTCAGCTTTCTTTATAGTCCACCCTCACATCCATACATGAGTACTGGAAAACCATGGCTTTGATTATATGGACCTTTGTTGCAAAGTAATGTCTCTACTTTTGAATATGCTATGTAGATTGGCCATGGCTTTTATTCCAAGGAGCAAGCAGCTTTAAATTTCATTAAATTTTAATTTAATGGCTACAGTCACCATCTGTAGTGATTTTGGAGCCCCTAAAAATAAAGTCTCTCAGTTTGCGTTGTTTCCCCATCTATTGCTATGAAGTAAAAGAAGTTACCCCATTGTCTTTGCCATGAAGATGGGACTGGATGCTATGATCTTTATTTTTTGAATGTTGAGTTTTAAGCCAACTTTTTCACTCTTTCTTTCACTTTCATCAAAAGGCTCTTAGTTCTTCGCTTTCAGCCTTAAGGGTGGTGTCATCTGCGTATCTGAGGTTATTGATATTTCTCCCGGCTATATTGATTCCAGCTTTTGCTTCATCCAGCCTGGCATTTTGCATGATGTACTCTGCATATAAGGGAAATAAGCAGGGTGACAATATACAGCTTTGGCATATTCCTTTCCCAATTTGGAACCAGTCTGTTGTTCCGTGTCCAGTTCTAACTGTTGCTTCTTTTTTTTTTATTTTTTTTAATTTTTTTTATTGTTTTTGCCATACATTGTCATGATATCACCATGGGTTTACATATGCTTCCCCTCCGGGTCCCCCCTCCCTCCTCCCTCCCCCCCGGGAAATCTCGCTGCACCAGTCCCGAGCATCAATCCTGGGCTGGCGATTGATTAGACACATGACAATTAACATGCTTCAATGCCCTTCTCCCATATCATCCCACCCTTACCCTCATCCACAAAGTCCACAAGTCTATTCTATACATCTGCGTTCCTTTTGTTGTCTCCCATGTTGGGTTCTCATTACTGTCTTTCTAAATTCCATATATATGTGTTAATATACTGTATTGTTGTTTTTGCTTCTGGCTTACTTCACTCTGGATAATGGGCTCCAGTTTTGTCCATCTGAGTAGAATTGCTTCAAATGAATTTTTTTTTAATGCTGAGTAATATTCCATTGTGTATATATACCACAGCTTTCTTATCCATTCGTCAGTTGATGGGCATCTAGGTTGCTTCCATGTCCTGGCTATTGTAAACAATGCAGCGATGAACATTGGGGTGCACTGTTGCTTCTTAACCAGAGTACAGATTTTTCAGGAGGCAAGTAAGGTGGCCTGGTATTTCCATCTCTTTAAGAATTTCCAGTTTGTTGTCATCCACACAAAGGCTTTGGCATAGTCAATAAAACAGAAGTAGTTCTATGATCCAACGGATGTTGGCAATCTGATCTCTGGTTCCTCTCCCTTTTCTAAATTAAGCTTGAACATCTGGAAGTTCACAGATCACGTACTGTCGAAGCCTTGATTGGAGAATTTTGAGCATTACTTTGCTAGCTTGTGAGGTGAGTGCAATTGTGAGGTAGTTTGAACATTCTTTGGCATTGCCTTTCTTTGGAATTGGAATGAAAACAAACCTTTTCCAGTCCTGTGGCCACTGCTGAGTTTTACAAATTTGCTGGCATATTGAGTGAAGCACTTTCACAGCATCGTCTTTTAGGATTTGAAACAGCTCAATTAGAATTCCATTGCCTCCACTAACTTTTCTCATAGTGATGCTTCCTGAAGCCCACTTGACTTCACATTCCAGGATGTCTGGCTCTAGGTGATTAATCACAGCATCATGATTGTCTGGGTCAGGAAGATCTCTTTTGTATAGTTCTCTGTGTGTTCTTGCCACTTCTTCTTAATATCTGCTGCTTCTGTTAGGTCCATTCCATTTCAGTCCTTTACTGTGCCCATCTTTGCATGAAAAATTCCCTTGGTATCTCTAATTTTCTTGAAGAGATCTCTAGTCTTTCCCATCCTATTGTTTTCCTCTATTTCTTTTCATTGATTACTGAGGAAGGCTTTCTTATCTCTCCTTGCTGTTCTTTGGAACTCTACATTCAGATGTTTAGGTCTTTCCTTTTCTCCTTTGCCTTTAGCTTCTCTTCTTTTCTCAGCTATTTGTAAGGCCTCCTCAGACAAATATTTTGCCTTTTTGCATTTCTTTTTCTTGGGGATGGTCTTGATCCCTGTCTCCTATACCATGTCATGAACCACCGTCCATAGTTCTTCAGGTACTCTATCAGATCTAATCCCTTAAATCTATTTGTCACTTCCACTGTATAATCATAAGGGATTTGATTTAGGTCATACCTGAATGTCTAGTGTCTAATGTCTAATGTTTTCCCTACTTTCTTCAGTTTAAGTCTGAATTTTGCAATAAAGACTTCATGATCTGAGCCACAGTCAGCTCCTGGTCTTGTTTTTGCTGACAATATAGAGCTTCTCCATCTTTGGCTGCAAAGAATATGATCAATCTGATTTTGATATTGACCATCTGGTGATGTCCATGTATAGAGTCTTCTC
Organism: Antilocapra americana; assembly: GCA_007570785.1. Classification (NCBI taxonomy): domain Eukaryota; kingdom Metazoa; phylum Chordata; class Mammalia; order Artiodactyla; family Antilocapridae; genus Antilocapra; species Antilocapra americana. The sequence continues at coordinate 18,852,845 of ML660770.1, forward strand.
TTGTGTTGTTGGAAGAAGGTGTTTGCTATGACCAGTGCATTCTCTTGGCAAAACTCTGAAAACTCTGTCAGTCTTTGCCCTGCTTCACTTTTTACTCCAAGGCCAAATTTGCCCGTTACTCCAAGTATCTTTTGACTTCCTACATTTGCATTCCAGTCCCCTATGATGAAAAGGACATCTTTTTTGGGTGTTAGTCCTAGAAGGTCTTGTAGATCTTCACAGACCCATTCAGCTTCTTCAGCATTACTAGTTTGAGCATAGTCTTGGATTACTATGATATTGAATGGTTTGCTTTGGAAATGAACAGAGATCATTCTGTCATTTTTGAGGTTGCACCCAAGTACTGCATTTCACTCTTTTGTTGACTATGATGGCTACTCCATTTCTTCTAAGGGAGTCTTGCCCACAGTTGTAGATATAATAGTCATCTGAGTTAAAGTCCCTGATTCCAGTCCATTTTAGTTCACTGATTCCTAAAATTGTCAATTTTCACTCTTGCCATCTCCTGTTTGACCACTTCCAAATTGCCTTGATTCATGGACCTAACATTCCAGGTACCTATGGAATATTGTTCTTTACAGCATTGAATTTTACTTCCATCACCAGTTACATCCACAACTGGGCATTGTTTTTGCTTTGGCTCCATCTCCTCATTCTTTCTGGAGTTATTTCTCCACCGATCTCTAGTAGCATATTGGGCACCTACCGACCTGGGAAGTTCATCCTTTAGTGTCATATCTTTTTGCCTTCTCATACTATTCATGAGGTTCTCAAGGTAAGAATACTGAAGTGGTTTGCCATTTCCTTCTCCAGTGGACCACATTTTGTCAGAACTCTCCACCATGACCCATCTGTCTTGGGTGGCCCTACACAGCATGGCTCATAGTTTCATTGAGTTAGACAAAACTGTGGTCCATGTGATCAGTTTGATTAATTTTCTGTGATTGTAGTTTTCATTCTGTCTGCCCTCTGAGGGATAAGGATTAGAGGCTTATGGAAGCTTTCTGGTGGGAGAGACTGACTGTAGGGGACAGTTGTTCTGGTGGGCAGGGCCATGTTCAGTAAATCTTGAATCCAGTTTTCTGTTGATGGGTGGGGCTGTGTTCCCTCCCTCTTGTTGACCTGAGACCAAACTATGGTGGAGGTAATGAAGGTAATGATGATCTCCTTTAAAAGGTCCCACGCATGCACTGGGAGCACCGCAGACCTACACCTCCGACAGAGACTCCTGGACACTCACAGGCAAGTCTGGGTCAGTCCCTTGTGGGGCTCACTGCTCCTTTCTCCTGGGTTCTGGTGCACACAAGGTTTTGTTTGTGCCTTCCAAGAGTCTCTTTCCCAAGTCCTGTGTAAGCTCTGGCAGCACTATGGGGGATTAATGGCGCCCTCCTCCAAGAGAGCTTATGTCACACCCAGGTCTACTGTGCCCAGAGCCCCTGCCCCTGCAGCAGGCCACTGCTGACCCACACCTCCACAGGAGACACTAAGACACTCAAAGGCAGGTCTTGCTCAGTCTTTGTGGGATCTCCTGGTGCTCCTGAGGTTTTCTTTGAGCCCTCTGAGCATCTCTGGCAAGTATGGAGCTTGGGGTTTGATTCTAAATGTGATTTTGCCCCTTGTGTCTCAGCTGGTAAAGAATCTGCCTGCAATACGGGAGACTTGGGTTCAATCCCTGGGTTGGGAAGATCCCTTGGAGAAGGAAACCGCTACGTACTCCTGTATTCTGGCCTGGAGAATTCCATGGACTATCCATGGGGTCCCAAAGAGTCTGACATGACTGAGCAACTTGCACTTCACTTCAAAACTGCATAAAATGAGGTACAATATCAAGATGCATAAGTAAAATATAACAAACAGGCATTATTAACACATCAATTAATGCATTAGAAAACATTCTGAGCCCAGACACTTTTGAATAATACACTTTGAGCTAGTGAACTAGTGATAAAATTTTAAATTTATTTGAAATATTCCTATCAAGCAAGACATAATCTACTGAAATTTAATTTGTCAACAAAAGCACAAATTCTAAACCAAAACAAGGTGTTATAAATTCTGCAAACTCATTGTGTAGAGTTTACCTAAGAATTGGAATGACCCCTAAATTTCTACCATCCTGACTTATGGCAGGGGTGTAAAAAGTTGCTCATCTACTTCCCTGGTGACACTAGTGTTACTTCATTAATATGGTTGGTCAGAAAGGCTGCTCTTTTCCAGTCAACTCATAGTTTTAGTTAAATTGTTGATTTGACCAATTAGCTTTTAATTACTTGATTGCTAGCAATTTCCCTGGGGCTGAGTAGTGTTGCCTGTCTCTATAAACTATCACCTCCCCCCAAAATATTCTGATGTCAAGGAACAAAATAATTATTCACACCCAAGTGTTATTCGTATTCAGATCACAAGTGTTAATATCCTACTCTATAGGATCATTCCCGAAGCTTAAACCAAAAAAAAAAAAAAAAGCAACAAAACAAAGCTCTTCTACAATCCTCACTGAATAAAAATATAAGATAACAAAGTGGGAAGGATATCCAAAAAAGAGCAGATATATATACATATGGCTGATTCACTTTGCTATAGAACAGAAACTAACACAACATTGTAAAGCGACCATGCTCCAATAAAATTAAAAAAAAAAGAAAGGCTTATCTATCACTTGCCATCATCTCTTTTCAGGATATAGTGAAAGAGCCTCTTGGTGGCAGAACTGAGGACACTTAGATAAGATAGCAGAGAAGGCAATGGCAACCCGTTCCAGTACTCTTGCCTGGAAAATCCCAAGGATGGAGGTTCCTGGTAGGCTGCAGTCCATGGGGTCACTAGGAGTCGGACACAACTGAGCAGCAACTTCACTTTCACTTTTCACTTTCACGCATTGGAGAAGGAAATGGCAACCCACTCCAGTGTTCTTGCCTGGAGAATCCCAGGGACGGGGGAGCCTGGTGGGCTGCCGTCTATGGGGTCGCACAGAGTCGGACACGACTGAAGCGACTTAGCAGCAGATAAGATAGACTGGGGTCCACAGAAAAGTGCCTCCTAGCGGAGGAAAGCATTAGAACCATGGAGAGAGGAACCGAGAGTTTTTGGGGCAACATAGAGGACGTCAAGAAGCAGGTGTGTGGAAGTGACGATTCTTTTATAAAGAGTTTTTAAAAATATTTGTTTTTGCTGTATGGCAACCCCCACTCTCCTCCCCATAGAGACATTCCACAACACTTTAGTAAAACTGCTTTTGGAGTCTTTTGAATGCTACACTGTGCAGGAATAAGAAGGGAAGGTGTGTGTGTGGGGGAGAGAGACAGAGATATAGAGACAGAAAGAGAGAGACAGGGAAAGAGAGCACACATGAGATTGGCATGCAGTAAATGGTAAGTTAATACCATAACCAAGGATGAGACTGTCCACATGGTGACAGAAATTACTAGACTGCTTTGCTGTGCTAGCTGGGTTCTAACTCTACTTTTTACTTCATGGCTGTTAACCACATACTTGTGACCTGGTGAATTAAGATACAACAATTCTCCTATCTCTAAATTTAACCTCTAATAATTGAACACTACCTCTAAGATAAAATTGGCATGCTTCAGTATTGCAGGAGGCTAGAGAAATCTGTACTTAGATGCTTCTAGGGGTGCTGTGTCAGAAAAATATGACCACCTGTAAATGGTATATATAAATGGTATATAAAATAATATAAATGAAACAATAAATATAGTATGCTAAAGGGCAGTATCAATAAAATTTTCCACACCTTAAATTAAGAATGGAAACAGGTACCCAGTGTTTTATAAAGTGTTATGCTCAACATGTTTTATTCATAAGTAACCTATTAGCACATTAGTAGTTGTACCCTAGGTATCAGTAGAATCTACATTTTACAAACGAAGAGACCATAGCAAGTCTGATCATGTAAACTGCCAGAACTAATATAGAAATTGTACAGAGCTAGTAAGCTGGAGAGCAAGTTCCAAGACCAGGTGTTCTGGCTCCAAACCCCTTGCTCTAGCTCTCCACTCTCATTGTTAGTAAAGACAAATACCGTCCACTAAATTTACACTGTCCATCACTTGTTTGATAGATATTTTCAACTATATACTTCTCTTACAGGTGATTTTCTTTTTTCTTTTTTTTTTTTGACAGAAAATGTACAAACCAAAAGACTTGCATCTTTTTCCAAAACGTGCTTACTCCCTCATCTAAATGTTTGTCTTCATTTTTGTTGTTTGTTAATTTCAAATTTTGCCATTTCCTGCCATTCTGAGTCCTGGTTTTGCCTGTCTCATTACATCAATCTCAGTTTTACCTTCTCCTCATCACACATGGTTGGCAGGTACTTTAAGAACTGGATCTCTATGCCTGTTGTTTTTTCTTTACTCAAAGATTCATTGCGAAATTTTAATATAATCATTATTTCTCGTATTGAAGGAAGTTTATACTTAGCTTTTGTAAGCAGAACTTGGAGTTACTATAGCATTGCTAATTATATATATGTTTTATTTTTATTAAAGTTTTCTTTGTATGTTGCATTCTGTTTTTAAAAACACTTAAAGTGGGACCCTAAACTTCTTCAAAAACATAATTCATCTCTTTATCCATGGGAGCCCTATATTTTCTAAACTAGAATTAGAGGTTTACTTAGGGGCATTTAAGGGGCATTTTACAATCGGCATTCATTTGGTTTGTATCTTAGAATATCCTCCTTATATTTTGACAACTATTAATGTAAAACATAAATGCAGGGTGAATAATACTTTTTAACACAAGGCAGTGCATATATATACATCTTCTGAGTATGTTCACTTGTCACATAAGAAATCAGTGTCAATGCCAAGGAAAGAAAAATAAACTGTCTTTTCGCTAAAAGAGCTCTTGATAATATTTTTCTCTGATCATTATATCATTTCACTTTGAGTTCACTCACCATTCAAAGCCTTTTTTCCATAACAATTGTAATAGCAATACTTTTACAACTACCAAATGTCAAAAAATAGGAATCAGTGAAAGTTTTTGTGTAGACATATATTCTATACATATTTACCTGATATTGTTGGGTAACAAGAAAAGTTTTGCAGTTAGATGAAATTAGTTCCTTACCAATGAAATAACTTATAATCATTTTTTGGAAATTTTTCTTTAATAATCTATGTTCTTCTCCCACTCTTTACATAGAAAAAAATGAAACATTATTTAAATCATGACTTTTATTAATAGCACTCATCATTTTTATGGAATTTTAATCTTTATCCTTCTTGTTCACTTTAAGCTATGATGATTTAAGCAGTGATGATTTCTGTTATTGTGTTATTTCAATCATTCCTATGTCCATTAATTTTTTCATTTATTATTCAACATCCCTAGCATCTAGCACTGTACTGAAATAAAACTTTGGGCTCCAAAAACCCTACAGTGCAATGAGAAGACAAGTAATAAAATGATATTTTATTATTAGAAAGGTAGTTAAGAGTCTGTACATGGCACAATGGAAATACAGAAGAGGTCAGTATGGGGGCAGTCAGAAAAATTGTGAGGTAATTTTACATTATGAATAGCAGTTAGAAGAAGGGGGAAGGAGTATGGGGCTTAAGGAAGGAATAGACTTGGTATGAGAGGCGTGATGGTGTGATCCAGTTCCTCTCTTTAGAGAAATAACTCTGGCATTGCTCTTACTCTTTTCTGGTTTTGAATTTCCAATATGCTGTACTTGGTAGTCATATGAATACGTATTTAAAAACTAAAAGATAAGGCTTGGGACTTCCCTGGTGATCCAGTGGTTAAGACTTCATACTTCCAATGTATGGGGCCTTGATTCAATCCGTGGTCAGGGAACCAAACCCTGCATGGCTCAAGAAGATTCCACATGTTACAATGAAGATCCAGCACAGCCAAATTAAAAAAAAAATTTTTTTTAAACCAATGAGGCTAACAATATTTGTTGTCATGCAAGGACTTTATAATTCATTTTTTCTACTCAATATTCTGGGAGTTAGAGGTTTATGAAGTAATATGCTTAAGTCAAAAGTCAAGGCAATCTTGTCACATTGTAAATATTTGCTAATGTAAATTTACTAACCATTGCTTAAGGATAATAGTCATATTTGTAGATTAAACTCAACATTATATTCTCAAAATTATAAATAACTATATGCACATTTGTTTGTTATACATGGGTCTTCCTGGGTGACTCTGTGGTAAAGAATCTGCCTGCCAATGTAGGAGACGCAGGAGACATGAGTTTGATCCCTGGGTTGGGAAGATACCCTGGAGGAAGAAGTAGCAACCTCCTCTGGTATTTTTGCTGGGAAAATCTCTGGGCAGAGGTGCCTGGTGGGTGGTGGTTCATGGAGTTGCAAAGAGTCAGACACAGCTTAGCGACTGAGCTTGTATGCAGGTTGTGTGTTGTGACTGTTCAGTCACGAAGTCGTGTCTGACTCTTCGAGACCTCATGGACTATAGCACTCCAGGCTGTTCTCCACTATCTTCTGGAGTTCGCACAAAGTCATGCCCATTGAGTTGGTGATGCTATCTAACCATCTCATCCTCTGCCAATCCCTTCTCCTTTAGCCTTCAATCTTTTCCAGCATCAGGGTCTTTTCCTGAGTTGGCACTTCATATCATGTGGCCAAAGTATTGGAGCCTCAGCATCAGTCCTTTCAATGAATGTTCAGGGTGGATTTCCTTTAGGATTGACTGGTTTGATCTCCCTGCAGGCCAAGGGACTCTCCAGAGACTTCTCCAGGACCACAATTCGAAAGCATCCAGCTCTCACATCTATACTACTACTAGAAAAACCATAGCTTCAATTATATGGACATACAAGTTTATTAATAAATATAATCCTGAAAATGACATTTCCTTACTAGTGATGATAAAATAAAATGGAATAGTTACCATGGATGGGGAAGTCTGGCTATTTGTTGAAAACAGAAATTCTCCAACAAGCAAAGAAAATGTTTTGTAAACGTGTGTAACCACAACCAGACTTCCTCAAAACAAAGACGGTCTCTGTCACCTCTCTCTCTTCTGGTAGAAAATTCACAATGAAGTGTGAGCTCAGTAATTTTTCAGATTAACTTATGATGACAGGAAAACTTCTTTGGAGAAAATGAGAGAGAGCCAAAAGGAGTTTTTTCAGAAAACAGCGAGAGAAAACTGAAATGCAGTTTGGTTAGATTGACAACTGATTAATGTGGAGGAAAACAAGTATTTCCTTAAGCTAGAAATCTGATATTGAGTAGATTTGGAGTAGAGCTTGATATTCATCTTTTTTACTTTTTCATTAAACTTTCTTATTTTTCATTAGAGTATAGTCAATTAACAATGTCATGATGGTTTCAGGTGGACAGCAAAGGGACTCAGTCATACATATACATGTATCCTTTGGACATGTATCTTCTGATGAGGAAACTTTTGAATCTTTTTTAAAGGCTTTGAAATCCTAAGCCAAGAAACACATTTGCCTTAATCCTTCATGAACTTCTGAGCACCATGTATGATGCTACATCCTAGCACCCTTATAGTGCTGTCACTTTGACAATAATCTTTGCTGTTTAGCTTGTTTATTTTAAAAAATAACCAATCTCTTTCTTTCTGTTTTTATAGCTATTCCAGCTGGATTAATATTCTAAACTTCTGAATTCTCTGTCCCAAGCATTTGTCTATGTTGCCACATTTAACTTCTACAATTTGTCTGGCATCGGATGTCAGATAACAAGCCCCATAGCTATTTTATTTCTGAAATTAAACACCATATATGTTCTCTGATTTAGAACCTGAAAGTTAGGGTTCTCTTCGTGTTGTCAATTTTTCATGGCAAATTAAGTAAGGGATGCTTTTCTGAGTCTCTGAGCTATACCAATTGAATGTGAATTAGGAACAAAGATAAAAGGAAGGCAGAAGCTGACTAAGGGCAGTTAATACAACAGGGACATGAGTAGCTAGGTTCTCCTAATTTAACAGCTCCGAGATATAATTCTCACTGATTATATGGACTTATAAATGAGATTGTTCTTAATGAGTAATTTTGAATTCTACCACTATTTATCAAAAGAATTTCCAGCTCCAGGGCATCAGAATTGTGTTGTCTAACATGGAAATGTGTTTGCACATTAAAAAGACCACAAAGCCCCCTCCTCAACGTGGCCATCTTGTTGCCATGATGACTGCACTGGACATCATGCATTGTGTTAAAGTTACTAGGAGCCTGTAATTGTCCAGGGGCCCCAATTCCTGTGAAGCCAGTGTAGCAAAGTCTGCTACAAATCTGACAGCCATTAGAAACATCTTTACTCATTTTTGTTAAAATGAGAGGGAAAAAAGTTAGACGCCAATTCTCACCTCTATTAATGAGCAGACTTATCAAATGCATCTTTTATATTTAATTGTTCTTTTAAAAGAGGTGTTTTCTCTACTTTTTCCAATTTATATCAGTTAAGAATGCATTAGGCCTACTCAGGTCAGTAATAACATATCTCTCCATTCTTTATGCTTTCATATTTGGAATAAATAAAGTAAATGTAAAATAGATTTGGAATAGGGAAAGAAAAGGAAAGAAAGATTAACCAAAGACTAATCACAAATTAGATAATAAATGAAATATCTTAGTGTAGTTTTTTCCCTACCCCCAGTTAAACACTAGCATTTTAAAAATATATTATCTGATGCATCCTTCTTATTGTTGTTGTTTAGTTGCTAAGTCGTATTTGACTCTTTGTGACCCCATGGACTGAAGCCCACCAGTCTCTGCCCATGGGATTGCCCAGACAAGAGTACTGGAGTGGGTTTCCATTTCCTCCTCCAGAGGATCTTTCTGGCCCAGGAATTGAACCCATGTGTCCTGCTTTGGCAGGCAGATTCTTTACCACTGAGCCACCAGGAAAGCCTAATTTATCCTTACACAACCTTATAAAGTAGGCACACTTATATTCTTTACTTTGTAGAAGAGAAAATTGAGATCTAGAGTCTGAGTCTGAATTCAAGCAGTTTGATTCAGGAGCTTATTTGTTAATCACTGCACATTGTAAATAGAGCAGATAGTTTTCAAGTTCAATGTAATTCATTGTATTGTACTTTTTTCTCTTTTTTATACTTTGATAAACTATCAGTGTGGGCTTCCCAGGTGATTCAGTGGCAAAGAATCTTATCCTCTGGAGAAGGTAATGGCAACCCACTCCAGTATTCTGGCTGGGAAATCGCAGGGACAAAGGAAACTGTGAACAGTCAGATATGACTCAGTGAATGAACAACAGCAAAACTATCAGTGTCTTCTCTCTTGTCATTCAGAATCAAAGCAGAGACAGTGAGTGAAAATTGAGGAAAGCAGTTTGCAAAACAGTGGGAGCAACAAAATAGGAAGAGGTTATATAGCATCAGCCTGAACATTGAACAGGAAAACAGAAATTTGAAACATGAACACCAATAAAGCAGATACACATATAGGTAAAAGGAGATTTATTAAAGGAAATGGCCAAGTGATTACAGAGGCCAAGAAGTACCACAATTTGCTATCTGCAAGCTGGAGATTCAGGAAAGTTGGTGGTGCCATTCAATCTGAATCCAAAGACTTAAGCATTGGTGGCCAATGTTATAAATTCTGGTCTGAGTCGGAAAGCCCTAGAACAGGAGAGCCAGTGTCTGAGGGCCAGAGAAGACGGACATCTCAAACTCAGGCAGAGGGCATTCACCCTTTCTCTGCTTCTTTGTTCTATTCAAACCCTAGACAGATTGGATGATATCCAGTCACTTTGAGTAGAGAGATCGTTTTTCACTTGGACTACTGAATCAAAGGCTAGAGACAAGCTCACAAACACACTCAGAAATACTATTTTATGAGTTATCATCCTTAAACTCATTTGAGCTGACACATGAAATTAACTAGGTGTTCCGTAAAATATACTTTGGACAATGATGACTTACGTGAAAATCAAGCACATACTCCTGGGGTGGGCAGAATCCCAGCTCTTTAAACTTGGTGTAGCAAGTAGATAGTTAGCCTTAAAGTGTGTGGAACTAGAGCAGGGCTCACTGAGGAAATTACTGACTTCCTATACCATGACTAGCTTTTCCCATCTTCTGAATCATGGACACTTCAAATGTCACTTTAGGAAATAATATTTTAAGTTTTAACCAGCATAACAGTAAGTGCATGACTAGCACAGAGAATCCAGGGTGAAAAAACAACACGTTGGAGACATTCTAAAATTGAAGACAAAAAATAATAAAATTGCAGCCTCAGAAGTTTAAGACATTTTTCAGACATTATCAATTTTTACAGCTATGATCAGCTACTTAGGTTATAGATTTTGAGTAAATCAAAGGTCATGGTCCTTTCCTTCACTAAAATCAAATTCACAAGTATAGTAGAGGACCAAGAAGCATATTTTATGGGGGCTAAAAAAGCTGGAGTCAGTTTTATGGTGACAATAAAGATGTAATAAAAGAAATGTCTAGGATGGGATTTTGTGGGTTAGGAGTATAAAAAGATGAGGCAGGACTCCAAAATAAAAGAGGATTTGAGTTACTTTGCATTTGTCATTCCTTCCTGCTGGAATGCTCTTCCCCAGAATTCTCTCACCTCCTTCAAGTCTTTCCTATACTGTCACCCTCTAATGAGTTCTAACACCAACATCCTATTTCATATCACAATATGCTCTTAGAGGGTACATATTTTTTTCCAGTTTGCATATGACTGTATGCTAAGCACCTAGAACAATGTCTGACACATGATCAGAGCCCAACAGAAATTTGTGTAACCTTCCAGAAAGCACTTTCTGTCACATGCTTGGGGCAGAAGAAAGGCTCCAGTGGATGCCACAGTGAAGGTTGGCGAGGGGTGGGAAAGAAGAGTCGGTGAAGTAAGGCCAACCTCTTGAGGAGTCTGGTGGTAAAGAAAGAAAGCAACAGATAGTGGCTAATGAGGCAGAAGCAGAGTCAAGCAGAAATCCGGTTCTACCTTGAGTGATGGAGAAGACATGAGCATGCATGTAAGTTTAAGGAATCTGCGGAGAAGAATAGGATAAGATTGCAAGTCAGAAGGGTGAATACAGAGAGAAGAAATCTAAAACACTGGCTAGGTAGTTAAAGAAACTATTTATCCAGACTACCCACATTATTCAGAAGCATTTCTAACAACCGTGAACATCCAAAGCAAAGGTAAAGTGAATGAGATTGGCTATTTCTTCTGACAACTTGAGTTGCATGTTGAGAATATTATAAATAATAAAGCATTCAGCCAGAGGCTGTGTTGCCATCTCCAAGCACCAGGCAACATCTGAGATGCGAAGATAAAAATTAAGAAATCCAACAGAGTACATCTCATTGTGTGTGTCATTAGATAGCTCTACTGGAAATTAGGCTAGAAAAATGTGACTCATCTCGGTAGCCATATAGGCAAATGAAGATATCCCATGCATATAGCTGGATGTATACTTGTGCAGTCTGGAGGTTTGAAATGGGCATATTTGAAAGCGTAATATACTAAAATGCCTTAAAAATTTTTCTCTCAAAATGCAGACTTCTGTTCACTTGTTTAGGTGGATCACAAAGCAGAGACATCATTTTGCAAACAAAAGCTCATACAGTCAAAGCTGTGGGTTTTCCACCAATTCTGTACACTTGTGAGAGCTGGACTGTAAAGAAGTCTGAGTGCCAAAGAATTGATGTTTTTGAATTGCAGTGCTGGAGAACCCTTGAGAATCCCTTGGACTTCAAAGAAATCAAGCCAGTCAATCCGAAAGCAAATCAGTCCTGAATATTCATTGGAAGGATTGCTGAAGAAGCTGAAGCTTCAGTACTTTGGGCACCTGATGCAAAGAGCTAACTCATTGGAAAAGACCCTGATGCTGGGAAAGATTGAGGGCAGGAGGCGGAGGGAATGACCGAGGATGAGATGATTCAGTGGCATTACCAACTCAATGGACATGAGTTTGAGCAAACTCTGGGAAATAGTGAAGGACAGGCAAGCTTGGCATGCTGCAGTCCATGGGGTCACAGAGTTGGACACAGCTTAGCAACTGAACAACAATGACATAGACTCTTGCTTATCCAGAGTTAATGGCCTTCCTTTACGTTGGAGCCCCTTATTTCTGCAGAATATAAGCAGACTGGCCATGGAGGAATACAGCTGCAATACTAATTCCAATTCTAATCCCAGTTCTATTCAAGCTCAGAAGTGAGTTGAGCTCATCTAATTTTATGCTCAAAATTCATCTTTGATCCTTAACATTATTCCTGAAGAATGAAGAGCACTGGACTAAATCCAGGGTAGATACAGTCCTTTCTGGATCAACAATAGCTAGTTCCCAATCCTGACAAATATAATAACAGAGGAGGGAAAAGGCTGAGAACAGAAGGGCCACCACAGTAATAACTAGGAGATCTGGGCTCCACAGCAGAGCCTTACAGTCTGGGGTAGGAAGCTAGAACATTTTTACAGTGGCCAAAGCAGAGCTTGAGGTACTAAGGAAGAAAGCAAAAAAAAAAAAAAAATAGAAAATTTGGTATGTCATTTTATAATCAAAGGTCATTCGTAAGTCCTTCTTCCCTCAGCACATACTAGCCAGAGGCCCTCTCCTGGGTCCAGAGAAGGGGTGTCAGTCTCTGAAGAGCACTTGGGGCAGCAAGTCTGTGGACAGTCTGCTGCAGTGCATGTTACCTCCATGGAGAAGATAGTTCCCTCGGTCTTTGCAGTGGTTCACAGGTTGTGTCAATTATGAATGCATCGCTGTCCCATTACATGCATAGTTCCTACAACTCTCTACTTGTCTCCACAGTTTTTAGGCCATATCAGACACCTTCAGGCAGATGGGACTTTGTGAAAATTGTGATCTTGATTTGAATAAAATCAAACTGAGTCATTTGAGGTTTGTTTGTCATCCTTATAAAGATATGTGCCATGTGCTCAGTTGTGTCAGATTCTTTGTGACCCCAGAGACTATAGCCTACCAAGCTCCTCTGACCATGGGATTTCCCAGGAAAGACTACTGGAGTGGGCTGCCATTTCTTTCTCCATGGGATCTTCCTAACCCAAGGATAGAACTCATGTCTCCTGTGTCTCCTGCATGGCAGGTGGATTCTTTACCGGCTGAGCAATGGGGAAGCCCTATAAAAATATATATCTTTAAAAATAAGATTATCTGGAGGAAATAATAATTGTAAACCTTTATTGAACACTTAATGTCTGTCAGGCCCTGTGTTCATGACTTTTCCTGGATTATTTTATTGTATGCTCAGACAACCCCATGAATCATTATCACTCTCATTTTACAGATGAGCAGACTGAGGCTGAAGCACATGGAGTCCTTCACCCAGGTCACGATTAGCTGGCTGGTAGAACCAGCATTTAGACAGGCATTTTGGCTTTTGTTGTTGTTTAGTTGCTAAGTTGTGTTCTAGTAATTGTGAGAATCATTTTTTGTGTGAAAATATTTGTAACTTTAGGAAATATTTACAAGTAAAATACTTGCTATTTTATAGATCATCACACAGCACTGAATAGAGTTCCCTGAGCTTTTCTCAGGTGATGCTAGTGGTAAAGAATCCACCTGTTAATGCAGGAGAAGTAAGGGCTGCAGTTTCGATCCCTAGGTTAGGAAGATCCCCTGGAAGAAGGCATGGCAATCCACTCCAGTATCCTTGCCTGAAGAATTCCATGGACAAAGGAGCCTGATGGGCTACAGTCCATGGAATTGCAAAGAATTGGACATGGCTGAAGAGACTTAGCATGAATTATATTCAGAGATGGATTTTGATTCTTCAGAAATCAATATGATATGAAGAAAAAGAATGGAGATGAAATTGCTCAGCAGATTTCTGGCCTCATGCCACATTGTATTAAATATATTACAACATTTTCCCTCATACATTATATATAATAATTGACATAAAAAATTAAAAGGGTATTTATAATATCATTTTGAATTTTATTTGGCCATGAGCAATGCAAATAGCTGATAATTGACTCTGATTTCTCTCAAGTCATCATGGATATATGAAAATTCTTGCAAAGTGAAGAGAATCTAATTTACAGCTAGTTCTAAAGTGCTATAGAAATATTATGAATACTAAATTTAACCATAATGCAGCTAACATTAAGTTATGTTTGTTTATTGGTAAATATTTAATTTCTCATTTGTATTCTTATTTTCCTCTTGCTAAATGAATAACATTTTTCTTGGCTTCAAAAATGTGATAGGCTCCTGAGAAGCATACCATTCCCAGGCACTGTGCTTATAGTGTCTAAAGAATAAAATAGACTCAAATTTAGCAAATAACACTCAGTGGTAAAGAATCTGCTTGCCAAACAGGAGACACAGTTTCAATCCCTGGGTGGGGAAGAGCACCTGGAGAAAGAAATGGCAATCCATGACAGTGTTCTTGCCAGGGCAACACTTTGGACAGAAGAGCCTAGTGGGCTACACTTCATGGGATCACAAAGAGTCAGACAGGACTGAGTGACTAAACAACAACACACAAAAAATTTAGTGAACACTAAGACCTGGGGTCACCCACAGAGCCCTGTGGACCTTTAGGAGTTGTTCATTCAATGAATTTCCCTGTATTTATGGTAGATCAGCTGGTAAAGAATCCGTCTTCAATGAAGGAGACCCCAGTTCTATTCCTGGGTCGGGAAGATCTGCTGGAGAAGGGGAGAAGGGACAGGCTACCCACTCCAGTGTTCTTGGGCTTCCCTAGTGGCTCAGCTGGTGAAGAATCTGACTGCAATACAGGAGACCTGGGTTTGATCCCTGAGTTGGGAAGATCCCATGGAGAAGGGAATGACCACTCACTCCAGTATTCTGGCCTGGAGAATTCCATAGACTGTATAGTACATGGGGTTGCAAAGAGTCAGACATGACTGAGTGACCTTCACTTTCACCTTATGTCTAGAAAACTCTTTGGAAGCCTTGCCAAGTTGGTTAGGGGCTGTGTTGGCACCCTGAAGAGTTGACTCTCATTTTAAATATTTTGTAAAAAAAAAAAAAAGTAATCTTCTAGAATATCATTAAATCAGTGTTCACTATTTTTAAATAAGAATTAAAAAAGAGTAGTTCATTCTTCTTGGATAAAATGGTTTAAGTACTTGTGGCTGGTGTTCTCTCTCTCTAAAGCCTCCGAAGTCAGGCTTTCATTTAAATTCAGATCTACTTTGCCTTGGGCTCCCCAGGTGGCACTAATGGTAAAGAGCCTGCCTGCCCATGCGAAAGACACAAGAGACACAGGCTTGATCTGGGTCGGGAGGATCCCAGGAGGAGCACATGGCAACCCATTCCAGTATCCTTGCCTAGAGAACTCCATGGACAGAGAACCTGGAGAGCAACAGTCCACAGGGTAGCAAAGAGTTGGACACGACTGAAGCGACTCAGCACACAGGCACTACTTCATCTGAAACTGTAACTGTCCTCTGTCAAGAAGTTGCCTTCTGAAAGGCCACAGATTAGTAATACACAATAGTACATGCATCCGGTCAAATGTAAGATTGCTTTAAATTTGAAGGTGGAACACAGAGCTCCCTTGGAATGTGAGCTGTGAATCTCCTTACCATTTCTGATGAGTCATCATGTACATGAGGGAGAACAAATAAAAAGGAGAAAACTTGTACTCATGGACACACAAACACACACACATACACACACTCATTGTCCTGGCAGCAAGTAGGTGTAACATGATAATATTAATTATAAAGCATGTATTTGAATTGCCTGGGGGGAGTTTGTAAAACCCTTTCTCAAGTGAGCTTCATTGTATCTTCTTTTGAATCAGGTGATAGAGAGATTTCTAATTGTATTTATTCAATTATTTACATAACATTCAAAATGAGATGAAATCCAAGTTAAGATATTGTTGATATACTTACCATAAGACATGTGATCTGAAATACTTTGCATAATCCAGAAAGATGAGTAAACTATTATAAATATTTTGAGTGAAAGCAAATCAAAGGAATTGCTATAATTATATATAGAAAATTGAGATTTTCTTATTAACACCCTCCTGTTTACTGTCAGAGAGATGAGAGCTACTTAAAAATAAATCAAGAGAAATTGAGACAAGATATTATCCCAATCCACAGTATTTTCTAATTTCTCTAATTTAGACATGTTATTGCGGTTTTCCTGATGGCTCAACAGTAAAGAATCTGCCTGCAATGCAGGAGATACAGGAGATGTGGGTTCAGTCTCTGAGTGGGGAAGATCCCCTAGAGAAGGAAATGGCAACCCACTCCAGTATTCTTGCCTGGAAAATCCCATGGACAGAGGCGCCTGGGGGGCTACAGTCCATGGGGTCACAAAGAGTCGGACAAGGCTGAGCATGCACGCACACACAGATGTGCACTATGGTCAAGAGGAACATAATATAAATTGATAGAGTATAATAGAAGGGGTGAATTTAAATGTACCTCTCTCAGTCTGACATATTAAGTAGGAGCAATATAATCCAGAGGATCTAAATGCTATATTTGCATTGGCATCCTTCTACTGGGTTTTGAACACCATTATGCTTTCTGTTGGACAATGACCTCTAGACTTCCAGGAACTCAATCTTTCATGCTATAATCTCAAGACTGAGAACAGTGCCTGCTCCAACTTTGCTAAAATTTCCCCTGAATAACTGGTAGTCATTATTAGATAGAAAATTCTTTGTGATCTGTGATAATATTTCTCTACCCTTATTGTACCATTTCACACATGAGCACTACTACGATATATAGGGGAAAAGCTAAGTAGATATTCATGATGACAGACTTATGAAAATTTTACCACCAGATCCTTGAAGATCAGAGTATAATTCTTTGATTTTCTTGATATTGTCTTTTCCTCCAAACACATTAATTCTAGAGAAGATATAAAAATGACTATGGCCACAGGCACAGATTAGAAATTAAAATAGGCTCAAAAGACAATAAACTCTAAGAAAGTTGTAAGAAAAAAGATAAGCTAAAATGACTGATCCAGAATGAACACTGCATTTTTTTTTATTATTTCCTCCTGCCATCTGCGTCTTCATTACCCTACAGGGTCCATGGTATTAAGCTTAAAATTATGCTTGTTGACATGGTAAAACATGCTTCTGTTAAAAAAAAAAATAAAAGGAGTAAAAACCAAACCAAATATTAAAAGTCCTAACAAAACAAAGTTAAACAGATTTCTTAGCTGCAGAACTTGACATAGTCTTTTCTATGTTTCAGTGAATTAATCTTTAAAAGAAGAAGAAGTCAGAATCCATTTATGGAATAACAATTGAAATCCTTGCCCCTAGACTCCAGAATTCAGAAGCTGCAAATTTTAAGATACTAGTAATAATTTTTAAAGTTTAGTATCCATCTAACAAGATAATTTTTAACATAGAAAATTAGTAGATGGTGCCTATTAATACTAATATTAAACTTATGGAGTTTCATATTCATGAAACTTAAAATGGGTTCATGCTCCTTAAAATACCCTTTGGGGCAACACTATTGTTACATTGTGAATCCCTAAGTGTGTAGGCGGAATGCTTCAATACAAATATTTATATGATGGCAACCTCTCCAGTTTTTTCTTTTTCTGAGACAAATTCTGACATATTTATTTTTATAAATGTAATTCCATTGGTGATTCATCAAATGTATCATGGACACATATTTATTCTGAGGGTTTACTCTGTTTTTCCAAAGAAGAGAGAGCTTGCCCTTCAGAAGTGGAGTAGAAATATTCCTGGTATCCACTCCTTTCTTTAGAGCAATAAAAATAAGTACATCCAAATCAATAGCAATATCTAATTTATATACATGTGATGGTACATAGTAATATGGTTAATTATTGGGCTGAATTCATAATCAGAATGTCGACTTCGTTTTGAAATCGACATCTTTCTCCTTTCTGCTCCCTGAGCTAATCCCTGGAGTTTCTATACTAACAAATAACAATTTGATTTTTTTCCTCAAACTTTTCCTTTGAATAGCTGTTGCTTCATTAAAATACTAATAAATATTAAAATGATCAAAAACAAGAGGCTGATGAAAAAGCAAAGTAAAAGTACATATCTCCATAAGTTTCATAGACAGGTTTTATTAGCTGAATGTATATGCCTAGAAAGTTCATATTCAGTTTTATCAAATACACAATTTCATTTCTTATTGATATTTTCCCAATTACCACCTTCTTCCTATAATTCCATTAGGAAGTTATTGATGAAAAATTAAAAGCACATGATTCATCCTATAAATCTAAGAGACTTGTCCTATGTTTGCATCACTGCCAGCTATGGAGTTCACAATTGGGTCTGCAGGACAATGTCACCAATAACTCAGGAAATAATGGATAATGTATTCTTCTTTAGCTTTTTCTTTTCTTTTTTTTTTTTATTAGTTTTGCCATACAATGACATGATATCACCATGGGTTTACATAAGCTCCCCCTCCAGAACCCCCCTCCCTCCTCCCTCCCCATGGGAAGCCTTTTCTTTTACCCATTGCCTTCTAGACATTCATTGCCTTCTAGACATATCAGGGCTTCCCTGATAGCTCAGTTCATAAAGAATCAGCCTGCAATACAAGAGACCTGTGTTTGATCCTTGGGTTGAGAAGATCCCCTGGAGAAGGGAAAGGCTACCCACTCCAGTATACTGGCCTGGAGAATTCCATGGACCGACCTCCCCACATCTCAGTGTGTTCACCAACACAGAAGCTCTCTGAACCCTGTACTTCTGGGAGATTCCATTACATAGGCAGGACTGATAAAATCATTGACTATTGGTAACTGAATTCATTCTCTAGCCCCCTTCCCTCCTTGGAGGAGGCTGGGGGTAGGAATAATACTTATAAGCCTCTAATCATGTAGTTGTTTCCTTTGTCAAACCTTTTCATCTTTAGGTGTTTCCCACAAGTCACCCCATTAACATAAACTCAGGTATGGTTGAAAGATGAGTGCTAAGTCACTTCAATCATGTCCAGCTCTTTGCGACCCTGTCCATGGGATTCTCCAGGCAAGAATACTGGAGTGAATTGCAATTTCCTTCCCCAGTGGATCTTCCTGACCCAGGGATTGAAACTGGGTCTCCTGCATTGTAGGCAGATCCTTGACCATCTGGGCCACCAGAGGATCTTCCTATAATGTAGAAAAGATAAAAAAGATTGTGAGTGTTAAGAAAAGATAGAGATGCAGCAAGTGATTTTCTTTCCTTTGTCCTGGTATTAAGCAAGAATTTTACTTAAAATTTCAAGAAGTAAATGTGCATTTTATGCTCATAAAGCTTGTTTGGCTGTTCTAATATACTGCTTTGCTAGGTTTAAGAAGTGCTAAACAATTCACTGGCTCTGAGTTAGTGAAGTTTGTGGCTGATACTGACTTGTCATCATCTCCCAACTGTAGGTAAATAAAGATAAAGCTCACTAAATTAGATTGGTGGTAATGAAGACTTGGGATTTAATAGACTCCTGTATATAAATTGGCAAATTATGCATAGATCCAAATTAACCTAATCTGTTCAAATTGAGGAACTTAATTTGCCCTCAGACATGCCTCTCAATTTGTAACAAATTGCAATTAAATCAGTGTGTGGTGAAAATACTGGAGTCTTTCTTGTCAGGATAACTTAGAATAGAATTCATTCATTTCATTTATAAGAGATACACTTAAGGGTTTTAAATATCCATTTCCTTGTCTTTAAATTGAGGATGATTAGATCTACTTCATGGGACTCTGTTGAGAGTTATCTGAGATAAGGAAGGGAAAAGGCCATGTCTAGTTCCTGTTAGTGAAAGTGTTAGTTGCTCTGTCATTTCTGACTCTTTGCAACCCCATGGACTGTAGCCCACAAGGCTCCTCTGTCCCTGAAATTCTCCAGGCAAGAATATTTGAGTGGGTTATCATTTCCTTCTCCAAGGGATCTTCCTGACCCAGGGATCAAACTCGAGTCTCCTGCATTACGGGCAGATTCTTTATCATCTGAGCCACCAAGTAAGTGCTCACTCAATGCTACCTTCGGTCCTGAGGAGCCAGAATAGTTTCAGATAAAGCAATAATCTTTATAATTGCACTTCAGATGTCACACAAATGAGGTGTTCACTGTAAATAGCAAGTTCAAATAATTATTGTGACATGAAAGAGTTTAGTTTACCAACCTGCTGCTGCTAAGTTGCTTCAGTCATGTCCGACTCTGTGCAACCCCATAGACGGCAGCCTACCAGGCTCTTCCATTCCTGGGATTCTCCAGGCAAGAACACTGGAGTGGGTTTACCAACCTAGACAGCATATTAAAATGAAGTCATTACCTATATATATATATAAATATTTCCCCCAAGAAAAAGAAATATAAAAAAGGCAAAATAGTTGTCTGAGGAGGCCTTACAAATAGCTGAGAAAAGAAGAGAAGCTAAAGCAAAGGAGAAAAGGAAAGATATATCCCTCTGAATGCAGAGTTCCAAAGAATAGCAAGGAGAGATAAGAAAGCCTTCCTCAGTGATCAGTGCAAAGAAATAGAGGAAAACAATTGAATGGGAAAGACTAGAGATCTCTTCAAGAAAATTAGAGATACCAAGGGAACATTTCATGCAAAGATGGGCTTGATAAAGGACAGAAATGATATGGACCTAACAGAAGTAGCAGATATTAAGAAGAGGTGGCAAGAATACACAGAAGAACTGTACCAAAAAGCTCTTCATGACCCAGATAACCATGCTGGTGTGATCACTTACCTTGAGGCAGACATCCTGGAATGAGAAGTCAAGTGGGCCTTAGGAAGCATTACTATGAACAAAGCTAGTGGAGGTGATGGAATTCCAGTTGATCTATTTAAAATCCTAAAACATGATGCTGTGAAAGTGCCGCACTCAATATGCTAGCAAATCTGGCAAACCCAGTAGAAGCCACAGGACTGGAAAAGGTCAGTTTTCATTCCAAACTCAAAGAAAGGTAATGCCAAAGAATGTTCAAACTACTGCACAATTACACTCATCTCACATGCTAGCAAAGTAATGCTCAAAATTCTCCAAGCATGGCTTCAATAGTATTTGAATAGTGAACTTCCAGATGTTCAAGCTGGTTTTAGAAAAGGCAGAGGAACCAGAGATCAAATTACCAACATCTGCTGGATCATCAATAAAGCAAGAAAGTTCCAGAAAAACATCTACTGTTGCTGCTGCCAAGTCACTTCAGTAGTATCCGACTCTGTGCAACCTCATAGATGGCAGTCCACCAGGCTCCCCTATCCCTGGGATCCTCCAGGCAAGAACACTGGATTGAGTTTCCATTTCCTTCTCCAATGCATGAAAGTGAAAAGTGAAAGTGAAGTCGTTCAGTCATGTCTGACTCTCAGTTACCAGGCTCCTCTGTCCATGGGATTTTCCAGGCAAGAGTACTGGAGTGGGCTGCCAGTGTCTTCTCCAGAAAAACATCTACTATTGTTTTATTGACTACACCAAATCCTTTGACTGTGTGGATCACAACAAACTGTGAAAATTCTTCAAGAGATGGGAATATGAGACCACCTGACCTGCCTGTATG
The DNA here is from genome assembly GCA_007570785.1 of Antilocapra americana. Classification (NCBI taxonomy): domain Eukaryota; kingdom Metazoa; phylum Chordata; class Mammalia; order Artiodactyla; family Antilocapridae; genus Antilocapra; species Antilocapra americana. The sequence continues at coordinate 18,874,327 of ML660770.1, forward strand.
TAGGTCAAGAAGCAACAGTTAGAACCAGACATGGAACAACAGACTGGTTCCAAATCAGGAAAAGAGTACATCAAGGCCATATATGGTCACCCTGCTTATTTAACTTATATGCAGAGTACCTCATGTGAAATGCAAGGCTGGATGAAGCACAAGCTAAATCAAGACTGCTGGGAGAAATATCAATAACCTCAGATATGCAGATGACACCACCCTTATGGCAGAAAGCAAAAAACTAAAGAAAGTGAAGAGTAACTAAAGAGCCTCTTGATGAAAGTGAAAGAGGAGAGGGAAGAAGTTGGCTTAAAACTCAACATTTAGGGAATTAAGATCGCGGTATCTGGTCCCATTACTTCATGACAAATAGATGGGGAATCAGTGGAAACAATGAGAAACTTTATTTTCTTGGGCTCCAAAATCACGGCAAATGGTGACTGCAGCCATGAAATTAAAAGATGCTTGCTTCTTGGAAGAAAAGTTATGACCAGCCTGGACAGTATATTAAAAAGCAGAGATATTATTTTGCCAACAAAGGTCCATCTAGTCAAAGCTATGGTTTTTCTAGTAGTCATGTATGGATATAAGAGTTGGACTATAAAGAAAGCTGAGTGACAAACAATTGATGCTTTTGAACTGTGGTGTTGGAGAAGACTCTGGAGATTCTCTTGGACTTCAAGGAGACCCAACCAGTCCATCCTAAAGGAAATCAGTCCTGAATACACATTGGGAGGACTGATGTTGAAGCTGAAACTCCAATACTTTGGCCACCTGATGTGAAGAACTGACTCATTGGAAAAGGCCTTGATGCTGGGAAAGATTGAAGGCTGAAGGAGAAGGGAAGACAGAGGATGAGATGGTTGGATGGCATCACTGATGCAATGGACATGAGTTTGAATAGGCTCTGGAAGTTGGTGATGGACAGGGAAGCCTGGTGTGCTGCAGTCCATGGGGTCACAAAGAGTTGGACACGACTGAGCAACTGAACTGAACTAATAAAATCATTACTCATTATTGAGAGTTCTCCAGTCTTTTGGATCTTATATTATTCTCTGGAATATTTGGGCTTCTACTAAACCAGTAAAGTAATTAATTTCAATATTCCCCTCCTACAGTTGAAGTACATCTTCTAAAGGACCTGGTCCTGACAACTTGATTGTTAGATTTTTTTTAGAATTGCAATTCATTCATCTTTCTTACCATCATTGACTGAATTCCTAATTGTAGAAGCCATCCTAGTCTTAGCTGCTATCATCACTCACCTGGGTGGTAAAAAATATCTCTTAAGTGTTTTCTTGACAATCCGCTTTCAACAGCTCAGTTGGAGTGATTTGTCTTAAGCTTCCAATCAGAATCACGTGGTGGTTTAGTTGCTAAGTTGTGTCAGACTCTTGCAAACCCATACCAGGCTCCTCTGTCCATGGGATTCCCCAGGCAAGAATACTGGAGCGGGTTGCATTTCCTTCTCCAGGGGATCTTCCTGACCCAGGGATCAATCCCAGGTCTCCTACATTGCAGGAAGATTATTTACCAAATGAGCTATGAGGGAAACCCAATCAGAATCATATTTCCCTCCTATTTAAACCAAATCAGGGACTTCTGATTTCATTTAGAATGGTATTTCCAGGTATGGCCTTTGAGGTCCTCATGATCTGATCCTATCCCTCTGTGTAAGCTCATTTCGACCCTTCCTCCCAACCATCACTATTTCTCACCCAGAAATATGCTTTTAAGTTCCTTCAGTGCACTGAAACCTCCCATATTACAGAGTTACAGCACCTGCTGCTTCCTCAGCCTGAAATGCTCTTTCTCCCACTTTTTATACAATTATTATTTTTTCTCAGTATGAGAAAAATGTTAATTCCACTGAAACATCTTCCCCTATCACCATATCTAAATGAGATCTCCTTTTGTCGTCCTTGTTATATTAGTCTACACAGCATGCTCCTATCATTTTTTTTGTTTGTGGTCCTATGCTGTTTATTTTTGCTATTTATTTGCATCACTCACTAGAATATATTCTACAGGAGGGCAGGCGATACATCTGTCTTATGTTTGTATTCAAACACTGAACTGTCAAAATATCTGTCGTGGGTGACACATAGTAATTGATGTTCAGTGTAAGGTATACACACTGAGTGTTATAAGAACAAAGAAACTGGGTCAAATTAGGATATTACTTCCACATAAGCAACTCTATTACCATTACTTCTTTCTTCGTGGATAATACAGAGAGGAAACCATTTCTAAGGACAAAGAACAGTCTGCCTATAAATTCACAGCTTTTGCAAGCATAGCTAATAAGTCTTCCTTTCAACTTGATATATTTTAATGAACAAAAACAGATGTTATTATTCAATGGTAACAGATATTAAATAATTACAGTTTCTAGCCAAGTAGAAAATAGTGCTGGTTCAATTTCAGTCCATATACTATTAAAATATTTGTTCAATTAATTAAAATTAATGTCTCAAATTGTAGGTTCATTTCAAGCCTTAGGGCTTTGTATAGATCTGGCAGGTCTTTTACTAGAGAGATATTATTAGCAATTTTCTTTCTTTAAATAGACATAATTATTAGAAGAAATTGTCCACACTGGGGTGAAAAACAGCATTATGTGGGTCACTGATTTTGCTTCTTCTTCTTCTTTCTTTTTTTTTTTCCCAATCTTTTATCTCGCTTGAAAGTGGAAGTGTTAATTGTTAAGCTGGGTCCAATGCTTTGCAACCCCATAGACTGTAGCCCACCAGGTTTCTCTGTCCATGGTATTTTCTAGTCAACAATACTGGAGTGGGCTGCTATTTCCTTCTCCAAGGGATCTTCCCAAACCAGAGATCCAACCCAGGGCTCCCGCTTTGCAGGCAGATTCTTTTCTATCTGAGCCACCAGGGAAGCCTATATCTCCCTTGATGTGAGATATATTTCCTACAATTTGTTCTAAAATAGCAGCATTATGAGGTTTTTGAGATGTGCTTTTATGAATGGAGCAGTACCACTTTAAGAGCCAGCAGCTCAGGCGCTTCAGGGGTGACTGTGAAAGGCTATCCTGCTCCCACTTTATGTTCTGTTTTTTCTTGAGAAGCTGTTTAGGAAAATGCAATATCAGCTTTGGGGGTCACACAGATTTTGGCTCAAATAGTGGATCATCACTTATTGGGCATTTAATACTCAGTGCCTCAGTTTTTCATCTATCAAGTAGGGAATAGAAAAAAATATTTGCTTTATGAAATTATTGAGAGGGCTAAATAAAATAATGTATGCAATGCCTGACCCAGAATCATTGTTAGAAATGGTTGCCTGTTATTAGTCTAAGGATAACAGAACATTTTGGGCTTCCCTGGTGGCTCAGATGGTAAAGAATCTGCCTGAAATGTAGGAGACCTGGATTCGATCCCTGGGTCAAGGAGAGCCCCTGGAGAAGGGAATGGCTACCTACTCCAGTATTCTTGCCTGGAGAATTCCATGGACAGTTGAGCCTGGCGGGCTATAGCCCATGGGGTCACAAAGAATTGGACACAACTGAGAGATTAACACTTTCACTTTCTTTTGGAAATATATGAACTAATTTAAGTAAGATTATAGAGTAAAGTGGCTTCCCTGATGACTCAGTAAAGAATCTGTTTGCAATGGCAGGAGACCTGGGTTTGATCCCTGGGTTGGGAAGATCTCCTGGAGGAGGAAATGGCAACCCACTTCAGTGTTCTTGCCTGGAAAATTCCAAGGACAGAGGAGCCTAGGGGTCTACAGTTCACGGGATTGCAAAGAGTCAGACACTACTGAGCAATCAAGTACATATGCACACATAGTTATATCATTGTCTGAAAGGGGTCACCAGCAGCATGAGCATTACCAGCCACATCCATCTTCATGAGAAACGCCTGGGTCACAGACTGATCTGGTTAGAGCAGCCGAATAGAAGTATGAGTCATAGGTACAACTTGGATCTTTCCATTATTTGTTCTGAAACAGCCAATAAACACTAGTATAGTTGCCTTCTCTAAGCATCTGATGCAAAAGTTGCAGCATTTGTTTGGATTATATAAATAGTCAAGGCAGAATTTAGTTACAACATATTTTAAATTCTCAAGCTGCTCCAAAATCCATCTAAAATGACATAACTCAAGTTAGAAAAGGAAAATGAAGGATAATTTTTGCAGGATTCAGCAAGCAGCAGAAATAAATATTTTCCATGTCTTTTTAAAGTTGGCAAAACTAAACCACACAACGCCACACATCATGATGCTTCAACATACAGGAAAAATGAATGAAAGTAAACTTTGTTATTAACTTATCAAGATGCTTTCTTATTTATTCCTTGCATTTTATATGGAGCAATGATTTTAGTCTCAACTATTTTACTTAAGTTCTGTCTTAGAAGCAATGCCATTTGTGTGTACCTACTATTAACAGAAACATGTTGAAGTGATTTTAATAAAAGAACATATACAATAAGGATATCAAAACAGCCACAAAAATAGAAAATAAAACTCAACAAAAGGAAAGACAAAGTACATCACAGAGGCTGGTACAGGTGCTATGAATGTGCATCAAATGTATTATACAATATTTTCACAGCAGGAAAGAGAAGAATCACAATAATAACATGGCTTTTGTTGCTAACAAAAAGGTTGAATATCATTCAAGGACACAAGATGATGACTCACCTTTGCATGTTTACCTCTCAGTGTATTGGGTGGTTGGGGATGGGCATACAAAGAACTGAATTACACCATGGGCTTGGGTGAATCTATCAGGTCATGAGCAGACATAAAGGAAGAGCAGCAAATCACACAGTGAATAAATCATTCATCTTGCATTCATGCTTTCCCAGAACCTTCCAGCTTATCTGACTTGGTGGATAATTAATGGTGATTTAAGCTAGGCAGGCTGTGCTGGAGCCCAGGTTGAATCTGTCAATCATCTCATGTCTTCCTCCCACTTCCAGATGCCAGGGAGTCTAGAAACTTAACGCCAATGTTTTGATTATGCCAGATGTTGAGGTCATGTCGAAGTTTGATAATATTCTCAAAACTTAAATATTGGGAATGGTCACCTATAAAATGAGTGAAGATAGGATTTGGAAAATAACATTCATCGTGGCAGAAATAGTCAATGAAACTGTATCTTCTAGTCTATGATTTCTGTATGGGCAAGAACTCTGTCTTTCCATTCATTCTGTATTCTTAGCAAGGAGCACAATGTTTAGAAGGTGTCCAGATATTTGATAAATAAATCAAATATTTTAATAAAGTAAAGAGAGCTCTGTAGTTAAGGTTCACGGGTTTAGTTGCTCTGAGGCATGTGGGATCTTCCTGGATCAGAGATCAAATCCATGTGCTGTGCATTGGCAGGTGGATTCTTAACCACTCGACCACCAGGAAAGTCCTTAAATTTTATTATAAATTTCATATGCCATGTTCTAGTAGAAAATTCTGGTCAGTACATTTTTATAATATATCAAAAAATAATCTACACATTTGTCTCAAAGTAGATGTGTGTCTTAGTTTACATAAATAGTGTTATGAAAGGTGGATCTCTAATTTTTCATCTCAGAAATTTCATTGTGTATTTTGGGGAGACTATTAAGGGGAGAAACATGGCAGAGGCAAAATGTCAACCAAAAAATGCTTCTTTATTAACATTTGTGGAACTCTGAAGTTAAAATAGGCAGAAAGCAAGTTCCAAGTGTTGGATATGAAGACAGGAAGTGAGGTGATCAGGATAAAGGAAGGAAAAGAGGAAGGCATGTAATGTGTAGACAAGACAAATGGCTAAAGGCACTGCTTTACTCTGTGGTGGTGGTGGACAGGGAAGCCTGGCATGCTGCAATCCCTGGGGTCACATACAGTCCGACACGACAGCAACTGATTGACAACAAACTGTTTCTACTTGAAAATCTTGCCCTGTCACCCACCCAACGCCTCTGACCAGTTTGAAAGTAGCGTTATCTGTTACTAATATCAACTGTACTTCTCTTTACTGTGGAAATTGTACAAATTTTTGTACTGGGATCATCTTGTATATCTTATGGCACTTGAGTATATATTGCACTGTATTACTACTATTCTGGAGCAGGAAATGACAACCCACTCCATAATTCTTGCCTGGAAAATTCCATGGACAGAGGAGCCTAGTGGGCTACAGTGCATGGGGTTGCAGAGTCAGCCACGACTGAGTGACTGAGCACAGCATTACTATTCAGGTACATATTTTACTCCTCCTACTATTCTGTATGCTTATTAACAATACCACTTCATTAGATTCTGATGTGTCTTCAGTGAACTCTTTTTCAGTACACTGGTTTTAGTCAGATTCACCCAGGCCTTCAACAAATACTTATGTTGCATTCTGAAATACATTAAAGGAAAAAAAACCAGACTTAATAGACATTGCAATCCTCCTGTTAAGACATATCATATAAACAGAATGCTTTCTAAAGCAGTACATCAAAAGATGATCATGGTATGCTCACAGTCCATAGGATTCCAAAAGCTGGACAGGTTAGGCTGGATTGGTCAGAGAAAGTTGAATGGAAGATAGAGATTTTAAATAAGTAATGAGAGATGAGTGGAAGTGGCTAGTGAGTGGATGAACAATAAGAATTTTACCTAAATGTACTGCCATGTGCCATTTGCTGTTTATAGGCAAACATAACCTCAACATCTTTAGGCTATTTTCTGTAGAACTAAATCTTCCTGGCAAGTATCATAAATATTACATTCCATAAGAATAATACTTTAGCAGAAAAATTATGAATATATCCCAGAGCTATCTATTAAAAAGAATAAAATACTTAGGAGTATTTCTACCTAAAGAAACAAAAGACTTATATATAGAAAACTATAAAACACTGATGAAAGAAATCAAAGAGGACACAAATAGATGGAGAAATATACTGTGTTCATGGATTGGAAGAATCAATATAGTGAAAATGAGTATACTACCCAGAGAAATTTATAGATTCAATGCAATTCCTATAAAGCTACCAGAGGTCTTTTTCAGAGAAATAGAACAAATAATTTCACTATTTGTATGGAAATACAAAAAAACCTTGTATAGCCAAAGCAATCTTGAAAAAAAAGAATGGAACTGGCGGAATCAACCTACCTGACTTTAGGCTATATTACAAAGCCACAGTCATCAAGACAGTATGGTACTGGCACAAAGACAGAAATATAGATCAGTGGAACAAACTAGAAAGCCCAGAGATAAATCCACGCATCTATGGACACCTTATCTTTGAAAGAGGAGGCAAGAATATACAATGGAGAAAAGACAATCTCTTTAACAAGTGGTGCTGGGAAAACTGGATAGCCACTTGTAAAAGAATGAAACTAGAACACTTTCTAACACCATACACAAAAATAAACTCAAAATGGATCAAAGATTAATCATAAGACCAGAAACTATAAAACTTCCAGAGGAAAACATAGGCAAAGCACTCTCCGACATAAACCAAAGCAGGATCCTCTATGACCCACCTCCCAGAATATCGGAAATAAAAACATGAATAAACAAATGGGACATAATTAAAATTAAAAGTTTCTGCACAACAAAGGAAACTATAAGCAAGGTGAAAAGACAGCCTTCAGAATGGGAGAAAATAATAGCCAATGAAGCAATGGACAAACAATTAATCTCAAAAATAGACAATCAACTCCTGCAGCTCCACTCTAGAAAAATAAACAACCCAATCAAAAAGTGGGCCAAAGAACTTAACAGACATTTCTCCAAAGAAGACATAAAAATGGCTAACAAACACACGAAAAGATGCTCAACATCACTCATTATCAGAGAAATGCAAATCAAAACCACAATGAGGTATCACTTTATACCAGTCAGAATGGCTGCCATCCAAAAGTCTACAAACAATAAATGCTGGAGAGGATGTGGAGAAAAGGGAACCCTCTTACACTGTTGGTGGGAATGCAAACTAGTACAGCCACTATGGAGAACAGTGTGGAGATTCTTTAAAAAACTGAAAATAGAACTGCCATATGACCCAGCAATCCCACTGCTGGGCATACACACTGAGGAAACCAGAAATGAAAGAGCCACGTGTACCCCAATGTTCATCGCCACATTGTTTACAATAGCCAGGACATGGAAGCAACCTAGATGCCCATCAACAGACGAATGGATGAGAAAGCTGTGGTACATATACACAATGGAATATTACTCAGCCATTAAAAAGAATTCATTTGAATCAGTTCTACTCAGGTGGACGGAACTGGAGCCTATTATCCAGAGTGAAGTAAGCCAAAAGAAAAAACAAAAATACAGTATACTAACGCATATATATGGAATTTAGAAAGATGGTAATGAGAACCCTGTATGCGAGACAGCAAAAGAAACGTAGATGTATAGAACAGTCTCGTGGACTCTGTGGAAGAGGGCAGGGGTGGGATTATATGGGAGAATGGCATTGGAACATGTTAATTATCATATGTGATGTCAATCGCCAGCCCAGGTGTGATGCTTGGGGCTGGTGCACCGGGATGACCCAGGGAGAGGGAATCAGGAGGGAGGAGGGAGGGGGGTTCTGGAGGGGGAACATATGTATACCCATGGCGGATTCATGTCAATGTATGGCAAAACCAACACAATAAAGTAAAGAAAACTAAACAAACAAACAAACAAGCAAAAAAAAGCTCTGCAGAAAAGAGAAAGTAACCTCCTTGAGAGGGGACACCATGTCCCCAGACAGCCTAGCACTCTGTATCCAGCATTGTTGATGTATAAGGCATTCAAATGATTGCTAAGTGATTTCAGAAATTCGTTCAGTTCAGTCGCTCAGTCGTGTCTGACTCTTTGTGACTCCATCAACCGCAGCACGCCAGGCCTCCCCTTCCATCACCACCTCCTGGAGTTTACCCAAACTCATGTCCATTGAGTCAGTGACGCTGTCCAACCATCTCATCCTCTATCGTCCCCTTCTCCTCCTGCCTTCAATCTTACCCACATCAGGGTCTTTTCAAATGTATCAGCTCTTTATATCAGGTGGCCAAAATACTGGAGTTTCAGCTTTAACATCAGTCCTTCCAATGAACACCCAGGACCAATTTCCCTTAGGATGGACTGGTTGGATCTCCTTGCAGTCCAAGGGACTCTCAAGAACCCTCCAACACCACAGTTCAAAAGCATCAATTCTTCTGCACTTAGCCCTCTTTATAGTCCAAATCTCACACCCATACATGACCACTGGGAAAACCATAGCCTTGACTAGACAGATCTTTGTTAACAAATCAATGTCAGAAATTAAATGGAATAAAAAATAATGTCTTGATTTTCTGTCCTTAGTTGAAGGACTTAGGAGCAAAAGGCAATGGAGCTCTTCGAGAGAAACTATGTAAGCTGAAATGGGCTCCCAGGTGGTGTTAGTAATAAAGAACATGCTTGTCAATGCAGGACACTAAAGAGCTGCGGGTTCGATCCCTGGTTGGGAAGATCCCTTGGAGGAGTACATGACAACCTCCTCCACCATTCTTGCCTGGAGAAACCCATGGACAGAGAAGCCTGGCTGGCTAGAGTCCATGGGATTACAAAGAGTCACTGAAGTGACTCAGCACATGCACACATGTGGACTGAAATAAACAGATCATTAACAGAAAAAGGTGGGAGAATCTAGAGGCATATCATCTCAATTATATCAATACTATTTCTATTCCTTTCTCATTCTATTTATCCTTCCCATAGTTCAGGCTCTTGTGACTGACTCAAGAAGATGTGTCTGGGTCTCTGTGTGTGTGTGTGTAACTTTCCAACATACCATATAATACAATAATAGCATCCTTAACTGGAAAATACATTACATTAGAATAGGGTTTTGTCTTAAATTTCCACTGGAGTATCTCTTGAGCTAATCCATAGTTCAATAAATATTTTGTGGATAAAAACATGAAGAGAACTTGAGTGTTATGTAAGAAAAATAGGCCTGCTTCCAGTTCACATCTGTGCCTATGTTCACTCATCTGTGATCTGAGTTCCAACCAACACCATCCTCTTATAATTAAAACAAACCTTATTTGTCAAGCATTCACAACAGGCAAGACTGTTTAAAGCATGGTTAAAATTTTGCAAAGTGTAAAATAGATTCCATTGATTTCCATTTCTTGTTGATTTCTCTCTTCTAGCATCTAATATGTCTCAGATACTGCTCCTGGTCAATACTGCTCTGCATTATTTCATGCAGTCCCAACAGCACACTAGAAAAATGAATATCTTTAATATCTAAGTTTTACAAATAAAATATGGATTACAGAGAAAATACATCTGAAAGCTTCTGAAAAATAATAAGTTTTGGTAAACTCTCCAGAAAGTTATTCAGTCCCTTTCTGCTACAATATTACCTGGCACAATAACACTTATTTTGTGTATGACTACAACACAAGCGACTATAATCTAAGATGGATTCATTGCCCTGATTTTTTTAAAGAAAACAAAAAGTCCTCAGCAATAACACTGAAATGAATTTTGGATTATAGTAGTTTTCCATTTCTATCTCATTTCTCATGGGAATATTGAGGTTTATGAGACATCACTTTCATTTAAAGCTCAGCTTCATTTCACAAATCAGGTCTAAGGACTTCTACTTGTTTATGGTGACTGAATATGCTTTGTTGGCATATTAAAATTAAATTGAGCATAAAATATGGGTTTATTGGGTAATAGGAGTGACACTGAAAAATTCGCTTCATAAATGGATGCACTTATGATCAGAGTTCTCTGTATATCAACTGACATATGAAACTCAAAGTGAGTGCAAGTAGAAGCTCTGTGAATTCTTACCTCTCCACCATGACTAGTAATTGGTTGTAATGATATTTAAACAACTATTGTGAAAATAATTATAATCATATTTTCCTAAATGATATATGTAAATATCCTCTAAGCTCTTCTCTCCGTTTAACCACTGAGCAGTATTCTTTTCTCATCTACATTTGGACTCTGGAGCTACCATTCTACATTCAGTCTTTTCCAAGATTCACACCTGATATCCAAAGGAGGAGTGATTATTTATATGGGTAATAAAATCTTGTAGCTCTGTGATACTATAGATGTTATTCCATTTGATATATTTCTTTCTATAGAAAAGATCACAAGTGGGACATGTCAACAAGCAGACACTAATTTTCACTTAGTTGTTTTTCAAAAATAAGTATTAATACCTTTAGACTGAGCATAAAGCCTCTTGTGGTTTAATATGCTTCCACTTTATTCTGATTTTTTAATTGGCCTATTATACTCTTCTATGTTATCCTCCTTGTCCATGTGGACATTTGAGTTTGAAAATCTCCTGTAAATCTTTGACTCTTTTATCTGCCTTGCATTACTCATATGACTGGGTTTTTTAAATCATAATATGTAATACATAAAATAACTTCAGAATTTTAAAAATCTTTTCTTCCTCTATGATTCTTTTTAACATCAAAGAAAAAAGAAGAAAAAATATATCATGTAGTCTTAAGGATTCTTTTACTCTTCAAAAATGGTTTGATCCCTTTATTGTAACTAACTAAAAAAATTGAAAACTCTTCCTTCTAATCTTTCTTAAAAAGTATAAATTAAAGGGGAAGATAAATATTCTATTTAGAAAGTTACTTTATCTCGAGAGTCTCAAGATATGCAGTTAATTCATCAAACAAAAGTATATTGAATATCTACTACTAAGCATAGTGAAGATAAGTCCCAATTTCAAGACCTGACATTCTGGTGAGGAGAGACAATCAATAAACTATTAATAGGTACTCAAGAATAAAATAATAAAGTAGGGTAATGGATCTAGGAAATGATAAATGGATGCATTGTTTGACCTAGAATAGTGAAAAAAATAAATAAAAAGCTCCTTTGATGAAGTTATTTGAACAAAAATCTAATTGAATTACAGGTGATCCCAAACTTATGACTGTTTGAAGACAGACTGGGACCTGGCACCCTTGGCTTGTGTGCCACAAAGCTTGCACCTGGTTAAATGTCTCCTTGGGAACAAAATACAAAGAAACTATAAGGGACTAAAAACAAGTGCATGCATGTACAGTTGTGGTAAATTATGGACAAAGATACAAAAAGACTAGACAACCCAGCTGCTACTTCTCAAGAGCTGGGAGCAAAAATGAGATGTCAGGAGCAAAAGCAAGTTAATGAGCATGCCCTCCTCAGGGAGAAAGCAAGGGAAATGGTTACTTGTTCTTGCTCCCCTTGATGCAGCAGGGACCCCAATAAAGCCTTGCTTGAATTTCTTGACTGGCCTCATCAATTTCTATTGATTGAAGTAGGCCAAGAATGCTAGACAGTGTCAGTTCAACATAAAATGTCTTTACTTTACAGTGGTATGAAAGTGATACACATTCAGTAGAGCCTATACTTCAAATTTTGAATTTTTATCTTTTCTTGGGCTAATGATGTGCAGGAGTGAGGCCCATGGAGGATGGAGGGATAGAGAACATGTAAAGGGTGAAGTTATATATCTTAGATGAAGTTAAACTTTTCATAATTTTAATTAAATTATTTTAATTAGACTATTATAAGGAAATGAAATCATATCTTCATAGTTTCAATGGTAAAAAATATTACTGGAGCTTTCCAAGTGGCTCAGTTGTAAAGAATTCACCTGCCAATACAGGAGACACATGTTCAATCCCTGATCCAGGAAGATCCCACAGGGGGTGGAGCAACTGAACCTGTGTGTCACAACTACTGAGCCTGCACTCCAGAGCCCAGGGGCTGCAGCTACCTTATTGTTTTACTGAGCCCACGTACCCTGGAGCCTGTACTGCACAAGAGAAGTCACTGCAAGGAGAAGCCCATGCACTACAGCTAGAGAGTAGTCCCCACGTGCAGCAATTAGAGAAAAGTCCAAGCAGAAACAAGACCCAACACAATCAAAATAAATAAATAAATAGATAAAATTACTTTTAAAAATTACTGTAAGTCATCACTTACAAACTATATTTTCATTAGAAGAAAATCTGGATCTTAGATAAATTACTGGTATATTAGCAAACACTTCTATTTACTATAACCTTTTTTATAATAAATCTCCACACTGCTATTATATCAAGCAATTATTTGAGAATTTTGAAAGAATGTATATGTTAGACTAAAACATTTACAACAAAATATAATCTTTAGACTGTTTAAATATACATCTTAAAAGTAAACTGTCCATAATTTTCCCAATAGATGATATAAAGATCAATATTGGGCTATAAGAATACAATGAAAATTATCCCAAAGTAAACAATATCTGTGTCTACATCTATTTTCAGTTACAAGAGCTAGTATAATACTCTGGAATTAATTAACTGGCTGTTTAATTCATCTGGTATTTACTGAATACTTGTAGAAGAGCTGTACTACGTTCTGAAAAACACAGACGAGTCTGTGCCTTTATCAACCTGCGAATGTAAATTGCTCCCTTATATGTTGGTTTTTAAACAACAACGAAACCACAAAAGACAGTATTTTGCTTTTTCCCAGAAAATATTCAATTAGTATGTAAAAGTACTATAGTTGGAAAGATAAACAGAAAGGTAAATTGGCTTTAAGCTGATTCCCAAGGATGATTGATGGCAGTATCTGGGAATATCACTGGGGTCGAGTTAAAGCCTCAGTTCTACAGGTGAAAAGTGGAAGTTGCTCAGTCATGTCCAACTCCTTGTGACCCTGTGAACTATACAGTCCATGGAATTCTCCAGGCCAGAATATTGGAGTGGGTAGCTTTCCCCTTCTCCAGGGATCTTCCTAACCCAGGAATCAAAACCAGGTCTCCCACATTGCAGGTGGATTCTTTACCAGCTGAGCCACAAGGGAAGCCCCAGTTCTATAGGCACAGAACCCTAATCTAACCGAAATCCTAATCTAGCACTTCACCATGAGTAAGGCAAAGGAGATGTGAATAGATTTTACATACTCTGTATCTAAATTCTAATTTAAGTGTGGGGTTTCAGTGACTGCAGAAGGCCATCATTATACTTACCAATGGAGAACATTCAGTTTGGAAGTTATGGAAATACCTAATTCTGTGATGCACAGCAACATGAATTAGTAGCACTAATTCATTCTTACAGTATAACGGGTGGCCTGTTGCTCTTTGTTGTTCAGTCACTCATTCGTGTCCAACTCTTTGTGACTCCATGGATTCCAGTATGCCACGCTTCTCTGTCCTTCACTATGTCCATTAAGTCAATGACGTTATCTAACCATCTCATCCACTACTGCCCCCTTCTCCTTTGGAGGCCTCAAAAGGAGACTGGAGTTTCCCTTAAAGCACACAGAATCAATTGCCTGTTAGAAATAAAAACAAATAGACTTCTTCCTCTTTACATGACTCCCAGTGTTCTGCATTCAAGGTTATGAGATTTGCTCATGGTCATTAATGTGCTATAGAAATACAGTTGTTACCCTCATCATGGAGGATACATTCCAAGACCTCCAGTGGATGCCTAAAACCAGGGGTAGTAGCAAACACTACTACTATGATTTTTTCCTATACACACATATCTATGATAAAGTTTAATCTATAAGTTAGGCACAGTAAGATGTGAACAATAATAATTAATGATAAAATAGAACAATTGCAACAATAAATTTGAATAAGTTATGTAAATGTGGTCTCTCTCAAACTCTATTATTGTTTAAGCTTTCTGCCTTTTCCACATTAACTAAGCACTTATCATGCACTGAGGCCATAATTTTTGTATTTTGAGGTGCAATAGCAAAACTAACACAAATTTCTTTTTACTTTTCATAAATTCTCAGATGGATTTGCTCTTACCATAGATTTTAGCAGTCTGGGAAGGCAATATTTTTTCTTTGTTTATTAAACTGAAAACCTTCACCTTTTCACTTCAAAGAAGCAATTTCTTGCTTCTCTTTGTCATATTTGAATTGCCAGCATCATTACTCTTGCTGTTTGGGGCCATTATTAAGCAAAATAAGGGTGACTTGAACTCAAGCATCTCAATACTGTGACAGTTAATCTGATAACTGAGATGGCTATGAAGTGACTAAGAGGTGGGGTATGCTAGACAAAGGGAGGATCATATCCTGGGCAGTCTAGACTGTCTGCAATGCAAGAGACACAGATTCGATCTCTGGGTTGTGAAGATCCCCTGGAGTAGGAAATAGCAGCCCACTCCAGTATTCTTGCCTGGGAAATCCTGTGGACAGAGGAGTCTGGAGGGTTACAGTCCACGGGGTCACATAGTCGGACATGACTTAGCAAACTAACCCACCACCACCACCACTATGTCCGAGGCAGGAAAGAACAGAAACAGAGAGTTCATCCTTCAGAACTGCATGCAATTTAAAATGTATGAATTGTTTATTTCTGAAAGTTTCCTTTTAACATTTTTGGACCAGTGCAGATGACCACTGATAAATGAAACCATGATAAGTGAAACTGTGCATAATGGTATACTATTGCAATTTCAAGCAAACCCTGACATTGCTGAAATAACCACACAATTCAGTTACATGATTCAGGTTGTAAATATTTTATCAGCACAACAAAACTGATAATTAGAAAGTTTCTGGGGGTACCTTGATTCAGAGCTAAAAGAGTGGGAACATCTTGAGGGACATTTCATTAACCTATAAGATAAGAAATTTTTCTTGACACACAATAGAATGAGCCTTTCTTGTGACAGGAAAATTGTTTTCTGCTGGATATAATATATATGTATAAGATTTAGCCATTGACTTGTAATACTTGCACATAGACTCCATATACTGAGCTCTCTTTGCTGCCTTCCTGGGTCTCAGCTAGCCCGCTTGATATCTCAATGGGAAACTGGAGATTCTATGAAGGCTGTGTCTGTATCAGTCACACTGTATCACTTTTGGAATATTCATTACATGTATCTGTATAGAAAATAATTCAGACCACACTTTTTGAAATATAAAATTGATAATAAGTAAAGAATTCTTTTATTTAATGGTGGATTTGAAAAGATGAAAGCTATTTTTTGGTTTGCAAATACTTTTCACATATTAATTCACTCTCTCTTTTCTAAAGCCTAAAATACTTTTTGCTAATATATCCATAATTGAAGACACTCTCCAGGGCAAATGACTTCATAAAAATATTCTGGAATTACCCACAATGATAATGAAAGTTTTTTGACTTAAAAAAGTGTCCTATTCTTTGAGTAAAAGAAAACACAATTTGATTCCAAGCCTAAAATATGTCCAGATCAAATGATAACCTTCATACAAAGACTCATGTTCTCTTCAAAATTCCAATTAGAAGTTCTAAAAATGGTAAAGAAGGGCAATACAATTTAAGGCCAAAGATAATTCACTATTAAGAAAAAAATGGGGACAGGAGAAGTAGCAGTTGCAGGCTGCTAATTTTGGATTAACTGAGAAACAAATTAAAACTAAACACTAAAAATGTCATCCAGGGAAATTGTTACAGGTTTGGGGGATTTCTCCTTCTAGCTATAAAGAACTAGCTTGTTGGTGATCAGAGCTCCCAGGACTAACTGAGAAGCTTAAGGAAAAAAAGTAGAAAAACAATCAAACATCCCATCTGTTGGAAAGCTATGAATTGCATCTAAGGCAGCCAAAATTTAAGGAGCCAAGATTTTAGTGAAAAAATGAGACACTGAGATTAGTTTAGCATTCTTTAGAGGTACTTAGAAGACAAGCAGAAAATGGCTCTTAAGGGGTGAAGAAACTGAAGAGAGTATTGAGCAATCTTGTGAGCCTTTGAACAAAGTTAAGTTCCAACTGGGCAAGGTAACAATTACAACAACAAAAAATGAAGTGTAGATACCCAAGAAAGAAAGGCAGAAGAGGGAGCCCAATAGCCTGAGCTACTTTTCCCCTTGAGGCTCCTGGTGCCTCAGTGGTAAAGAATCTGCCTGCAATACGGGGGACTCTGGTTTAATTCCTGGGTCAGAAAGACCCCTGGAGAAGGAAATGGCAACCCACTCCAGTATTCTTGCCTGGGAAATCACATGGACAGAGGAACCTGGTGGGCTATAGTCCTTGGGGTCACAAAAGAAACATAACTTAGTGACTAAGCTATAACAACTTTTCTCCTCACTTAGTTTGTTGATTAATTCCTAACTGGTTGGAGCCATAAGGCAGAAATGCCAAAAGTGGCTGCTTAGAGGTGGAGAATGTGCCTCATGGTGGGAAAGAAAGGAGCTGACAGGAAATCTGGTAAAATGATATTTTTAGTAGCTATTGTAAGGGTGAATCCAGAAAGAACTGTATACAGATGATAAACATTTTTTCTCACAAATGTATGGGCTAACACTTTTGAAACTACTTTCTGTATGTAGCTGAGCAATAATTATGTACTATACACTCTGCATTGTGTAAGGAGAGCCAGGTTTCCCACTGTCAGATAAAGAAATTAGAAATGAGAGAGGAGTGAAAGCTAAAACACTGAAATGAACACTCTGGTTTTGGATTGGAATGAGTATGAACAGATATAGATATATATCTATTGATAAAAGATAGGGCTTCCCTGGTGATGCAGACGGTAAAGAGTCTGCCTGCAATGTAGGAGACCCAGGTTTGATAAACTGAGGCATATTAAGTTTTCAAGACTATTTGAGCAAACATCAATTTGAATTGAGCAGTGCCAAACTGAATGTGGTTAAGAGCATTACATCAACAGGAGCGAGGGACAGATTTTTATAGAGTAGCGCAGCCTTGGAAGAAAAGCAAGGAAATTATTTGGCTAGAGCTTTGTTGATGTTGTTCAGTCGCTAAGTCGCATCTGACTCTGCAACCCCATGAACTGCAGCACGCCAGGCTTCCCTGTCCTTTACTATCTCCCTGAGTTTGCTCAAGCTCCTGTCCATTGAGTCAGTAATGTCATCCAACCATCTCATCCTCAGTGGTGTCTTATTTGGGAAAGCCTAGCTGGCCGTTTTTCTTTCTTTCTTTTATTTTTTTTTGATTGAATTATAGTTGATTTACAGTGTTGTGTTAGTTTCTGGTATATTGCAAAGCAATCCATGTATATATATATATGCATATTCTTTTTCAGATCTTAGTTGGCCATGTGATTGGTTGTTTTTAAACTTAATTTTCTCAGATTTGAATGCATTGTTTCTGGCTTAAGTTTACTTATGTAATGGCCTCTTTGATTAGAATTTCAACATTATGTGTGTCTGTGTATGTGCATATATATATTATTTACAATATATATATATATATATATATACACACACATAAACACACACACACATATATATATGACTTAAAACAATCCAAGTATATTACCTTACTGTTCTGTAGGCCTGAGGACTGATACTGGTAACACCGGACTGAAATCAAGGTGTTAGCAGATATTCTTTTCTAGAGGCTCAAGGGAATAAGCCCTGTTCCTGCCTTTCCAGCTCTTCAGTCCCTCTCTCCTGGTCTTGCATCTAGTCCGCTGCATTTCAGAATCAGCAACAGAGCAGCATTCAATCTTTTCTCATGCTTTCTTTGACAGCAGTAGGCAAATCTCCTCTGCTTTTGAGGACTCATGTGATTATTTTGGGCCCACTTGTATTTATCCAGGATAATCTCACTATCCTGGCCCTTCAGACATATAAGATAACATATTCAGTAGTTCTGAGAAGTATTGTATAGAGATTTGCATATGTGAGTATATTCTTAATATATTTGGTGCTATACTCTTATCTCTGTACACTTGCATGTAAATTCAGAATTCTTTTACTTGTCTTATGAAATACACTTTTTCTCAATATGTAGTTACTGATTTTTTTTGCTAGTAGTGCTATTTATGACTTAACATTTAATTTGTCTCATGTGAAAACAGCCCTAGCAGTAAACTATCAATATTGACTAAAAAAAGGAAGAAAATTACAGGAGTGATAGAGAAAATATATAACATAAAATGAAGATCAAATCTTAGAAAGCAAATAATCCCAAGAAGAGCTGAGAAAAAATGAAGCAAAAAGAGTCATGAGATCTATAGCACAGGTAAATATTTGTGATTAAAATAAACATATAAACACAGCCTTGAGCCTGAGCTACAAGAATTCTGCATATTCTCATTAAAGTGATGAAAACATCACCCTTGAAATTTAAATGCAAAGGAAAACCTCACCTAGGATTCAGTTTAACACAGTAAACCACAAAAAATATTAAGATTAAAATAAGCAGCAATGTGGTAGAAGTTAGTCTGACTAAATTTTCCCATTTGGTGCTATCAGAAAATGCCATGCTAAGAGGAAATTTATGAGATCATAATTTTATGTTCAGTCAAGCTTTCAATCATATGTGAAGAGAGTCTGAGATATGAAAAATACAGCTGTTTTCGAAATCTTGCTTTCTTCCAGAGTAACTCCTTTTATTCCTCATGTCCTCCTTAGTTATTTGATTCTTTTTAAAGTGATGAGAAGTGCATTCAGATATCAAAAGAGAGAGATTACCAAAGAAAGATTTCCACTCAAGATATCATATAAATAATACTAGGTGACTAGCAGGTCTTGGGAGGGCTAGTTGCCCAGTCCTCTGTTTTAGATTAAATTCTCATGCAGTTGGTTCTCTCCTTAGGAACAGAAAGACAGCGCGGTTTATAAACAATATTCTGTGGACAGTGCCTATCAACCGTGTCCAATAGGGATGTTGTCCTAACCACCCATTTATAATCCAAATGGTTGACTGATTATTTCTGAACTCATAGATACATTTTCAGTAGGGCACAAAGCCAGGTCCCCTCTACTACTGAGTAGACATGTCACAAAATAGCAAGAAGCATAAATTTGCTCTTTGGAGGGCTTCCTCAGGGCTTTGTAATGTTCTTGCTCTAGCGTCATGTGGTGTAAAGAGGGAGAGTTTATCAATTCCATGTCTTCTCAGGTGAAGGAACAATAGTACTGTGTAAATGTCCAGAGGCTCCCTCAGCTTGCAAATAGAAATTTGTAATGCTTTCTGAAGTTGCCATTTATGTAAACTTCTATTAAAAGTGAACAAGATATCATTCAGCTAAGAGTTAAGTCATATTATAATAAAAAAGAGTGGGAAATTATGTATATAAAAATTAGTGGGTAAATGAAACCAGTAAAGTAATAAATCATGTTCTTGATAAGTAAAGGATTTTCTTATGAATTGATTTAGTAGAGTAGTTATACCTTAAAAAGACATAATAGTGGGGAATTATTTATATAACGAATTAGGGAATAAATGAAACCAGCAAAGTAATAAATCATATTCTTGCTCAGTGAAGAATTTGCTTAAGAATTGATTTAGTAGAGCAGTAATATCTTAAAAAGACATAAGAGTGGGAAATTATTTATACAAAAAATTAGGGAATAAATGAAACCAGCAAAGTAATAAATCATATTCTTGATCAATGAAGAATTTGCTTATGAATTGATTTAGTAAAGTAGCAATATCTTAAAAAGACATGAGTGGGAAATTATTTATACAAAAAATTAAGAAATAAATGAAACCAGTAAAGCAATAAATCATATTCTTGAAAAGTGAAGAATTTTCTTATGAATTGATTTATTAGAGCAATACTAAAACATAGTAAATATTGTCTCATTGCTAATAAAAACTTCAATTTAAAAAGGCTGTTGAGTCATTTTTGTTTTGTCTAGTGACACAGAAAATATTCAAAAAATAAGAACACTTGCTACCAAGAAAGGGAGGTGTTACAGATATAGTGCAGATGGACATATCAGCCAGCCACCCAACAAATTCACAAAAGTTTACTTGCTGGTGAATAAGGGGCTTCTTGGGAGATAATTCAAGCTTGTTTGCTCTATCTGACACATGGACCAGAAAAGTCAAGGAGAAATTTATATGCAGGGTACTCAGGACCCTTCTGTGAGTGAGAAAAACTCAGTGAGTTGAGTGAGAACATGTGATTTGTGTGGCCGCTAGCACCCCAGATCTGTGCTCTCAGACAAGGCTGGAGGAGAAACTGATAGATGGAAAACTTTTCCAACCACTAAGGATTAAGAAAGCCTCAGGAGATCCCTCTTTTACCCATTCATTCAACCAAGGAAGCATGGTCCACTTTCCTTAATCTACGGCGCATCTTTGACAATTTGAAGGACCTAAAATCCTAGTGGTGACACACAGGAGGGTGGCGGTGGTGGCTAGTGGAGACCACAGTGGGCAGAGAAAAGAAGTGACATCCGTTTGCAGTCATGCTGCTTGTAGGACAGCAGCGCCCAGCAGGGAACCATGTTGTCCAACATAGTGCTGGGCATTTTCGTTTGCCTGTGCACTCGTCACTCAGTCGTATCTGACACTTTGCCACTCCATAGACTCTAGACCACCTGGCTCCTCTGTCCATGGAATTTTCCAGGCGAGAATACTGGAATAGGTGGCCATTTCCTCCTCCAAGGGATTTTTCCCAACCCAGGGATTAAACCTGTGTCCCCTACATCTCCTGCACTGGCAGGCAGATTCTTTACCAGTGAGCCACCTGGGAAGCCCAGGCATTTAGTTTACTCAGTAGCATTTGCTAAACATAGAGGGACATTCGTAAGTACTTTAGTTCAATTCAGTTGCTCGGTCGTGTCCCTCTCTTTGCGACCCCATGGACTGCAGCACACTGGGCTTCCTTGTCCATCACCAACCCCCCACAGCCTACTCAAACTCATGTCCATTGAGTGGGTGATGCCATCCAACCATCCCATCCTCTGTCATCCCCTTTTCCTCCAGCCCTTCAATCTTTCCCAGCGTCAGGGTCTTTTCCAGTGAGTCAGTTCTTCACATCAAGTGGCCAAAGTATTGGAGCTTCAGCTTCAGCATCAGTCCTTCCAAAGGATATTCAGGACTGATCTCCTTTAGGATGGACTGGTTGGATCTCCTTGCAGTCCAAGGGACTCTCAGGAGTCTTCTTCAACATCACAGTTCAAAAGAATCAATTCTTCGGCACTTAGCTTTCTTTATAGTAGCAAGAACAACACAAGAGATGACTCTACACGTGGACATCACCAGGTGGTCTGTAAGTACTTAGAACTGGGATACTGTGAAGTCAGGATTTTATCTCTACCCATATATAATACAGCTTGAGGAAAGAGTGGTTCATGTTTGTAAAAAAATTTAAAAAGTGTGAGGTAAATGCTGAAAAATAATACAAAATGAAATGTTAACAATGGCAACTTTGGGGTTGTAGATAGAATTATTGGTGTCTTTAATTTGTGCTTCTTTAGATTTTAAAATAGCTTTAAAACTTAAAGGAAAGTATGATTATTAGCTAATGAAACTGTGATGCCTTTTTTAAACTGGGGCATTTCAAGCTGGAGACTTGAATGATTTATAGAATCACTGGGGAGTCTGTATAATGCAGTGGTTATTTGGAGGTTCTGCGTTCACATTGCAGAGCCATCACTTACTGTCCATTTAACCACAAACAACTTAAAAGTTGGACCTCTGTTTCCTTATGTGTAAAATAGGAGTGATTGTAGTGTCTATCACATAGGTATGTTAATTTTCTCCTCTAGCTTCTTGATTTTGATTATCTTGTGTATGGAAAAATTATTGGATGAGCTAATTAATAAAAAAAAAGTTAGAAAAGTCTCTGTCATACAAGCTATCAAAAGAGAAATTAAAGAATGTCATTGGGGAAACAATTGAAATTAAAAGCTGCTTCATCCAAACTATGTGTTTGGGGGGGGTTATCATTTTATATATTTTATTCCTCTTTATTTTCACCTCAGTTCAGCAAAGACAGGCAGGAATAGCATTAAACTTTATTATTGGAAACCTGATTTCTAGACCTGACTTGATTATGTACTATCTGTGCGACCTGGAGAAATTCTTCATCTGTAAAATGAGGGCTAGTTTTGATTCATTATTTCTCTGAAACTCTAGCCATAATTGTTTTAAAAGATTGCTGGTAATTAGCAATTATCCCATCTTCTTTATTTAGAGCTAAAAAGAGATGATGAGTTAAAAATAAAGATACTGTGAGAAATGTGATTTTAATGTGAGAATATAATGTGCCTTTAGTTGATGAGTTCAAAAGAAGGTGAATGCAGTCCATCTGTGGCCTTTATTTCTCTGTATTTGGTTCATTCTGTTTCTGAAGAAGAAAGAACTTCCTAGGCAGAAAGGTGGAGAATTTGCAGCTGATTTCAGAGTTTCTTCTGGGTTCCAGTTATTCACATCTTTTTTCTATGGCCTTCAATTCACCTAAAGATTTCATTTGATAGCCAGGACATGGAAGCAACCTAGATGCCCATCAACTGACGAATGGATAAGAAAGCTGTGGTATATATACACAATGGAATATTACTCAGCATTAAAAAAAAATTCATTTGAAGCAATTCTACTCAGATGGACGAAACTGGAGCCCATTATCCAGAGTGAAGTAAGCCAGAAGCAAAAACAACAATACAGTATATTAACACATATATATGGAATTTAGAAAGACAGTAATGAGAACCCAACATGGGAGACAACAAAAGGAACGCAGATGTATAGAATAGACTTGTGGACTTTGTGGATGAGGGTAAGGGTGGGATGAGATGGGAGAAGGGCATTGAAGCATGTTAATTGTCATGTGTCTAATCAATCGCCAGCCCAGGATTGATGCTCGGGACTGGTGCAGCGAGATTTCCCGGGGGGGAGGGAGGAGGGAGGGGGGACCCGGAGGGGAAGCATATGTAAACTCATGGTGATATCATAACAATGTAATTAAAAAAATTTAAAAAAAAAAAAAAAAGATTTCATTTGAAATGATTTAATTTTCCTAATTTTGCTTTACATATACCTCTACAGATATTTATATATAATTACATAGCTACTATATATTTATAACTTAATAAGGAGAAATCCATGCCATTGAAAAATTCAAACTTAATGAAGATAAAATTAATCAAAATCATTTGCTGCTCATGATCACATCCCATTTACTTTCAAGGTTTAACAGAAACTGACTCCATAGAGTTCATTCTCCATAGAACTCAATTTGTCAGTTCACTTTACTTCATTTCCATACCACCAACTAAACATGTCTGATTGTAGAGATCCAGTGCCAAACAGTGAAGAGGAAATGGATCAGGAGTCAGGGATCCAAGACTGGGCCCTAACACTATTTCCAGCTACATAGTTCTGATCATGACATCCCTTAGCGAAGTCTTAGTTGACATCTTGACAAACTTGACATCTATGACCCTAGTACATCATCACTAAGTCCTCTATGTTGAATAACGTTCGAGGAATTTGGGGGATGAGATGCCACTCTTGATCCAGGCTGACCAAGCATAGAGAGGGCACCTGGAGTTCTCTCTGAGGATTCTTTGACCTGTTGAGCGTATCTCTCCAGACCAGAGCAAACCAAGTGATAGGTGAAGAAATAAGATCCCAGAGAGGTTAAGCATCATTTATGCAGACAGAGGAGTGGATGATTCCTCGAACTGTGACACTGCCGTATTCTTGGTCTGCACCAGAGAAACTTGCAGATATGAGCCATGCTTTTTCAATACCAGCAAACATTTACACAAGGCCAGTTTAAATAAATACTTCTCAGCCATGAGCATTCATAAGAAGAATTCATAAGAATCACCCAGAGAGCTGATAAAACACAGAATCCTGGGTAGCCATCCCGAGATTCTGATTTTGTGATCTGAAGTGGGACCAAGAATTTCCTGGGCTGGGAAGATCCCGTGGAGGAGGGCACAGCAACCCACTCCAGTATTCTTGCCTGGAGAATCCCATGGACAGCAGAGCCTTGTGGGAGTCAGACACGACTGAAGCGACTTGGCACACACACATCTTTGAAAAGTGGAGTTTAAACTACATATTACAGGGAAACCAAAAAGAGCAAAGGTAAAAGTAAAAATTTATGCCATGTGATTGTAAATCAAATTTCTCTCTCTGTGGTTACACCCATAAAGAGAGTAGTTTTCTTCACCTACAACCCAACCCAAATACAAATGAGACAAGACAGGAGCAAATTTACCATATTTTTACTAGTGTGAAAAAATAAAGGAAATGGATCCTTTGGTGGGAGAAAAAAACTAGAAAGGGATTCTGCCTGCTCTCCTTATATCATTTGGTCTGAATTATTTATAATCCTCTATTAAAGGAGATGAGTTCCATACTGCCACAATTATAACCTCTGCATGAATATGGAGATGTTAGTCTGAGCAAATAAAAAAATTAAATGGACATGCCATAACTGCATTAATCTCTTAGAAAGTACTTTCAATGTAAAGAAACTTGCCTTATTTAATATGAAAGAAGTGTGTCGTTCTATTTGGGTGCTTTCAATTCTTAAACAGTTTCATTCAAAGGACTTTCTACTTAGGGAGAGTGGCATTGAGCTATTACAGACAAATGGAGTAGTGATTACTTACTCTCTCCTAATTGTCAGGGAGAGATGGAAAGCGTACATGTTCATATGCTTGATGAGGCTATAGAAGATTGGTTTTATTTTCAGTTATATCACATTTATCTTGGCTCAAACCCAAACTCAGAAACCTAGGCATTGCTTCTAACTCAATGTACTATGGTCCCTTGATTTAGAAACTGTTTGGTCATCAGAGACGTGTAACAGTGGTAAGAAGAAAACACCAAATGAATTATCGTTCATCATGGAAACATTCGAGGAAAGAAAAAGGGGGCTGATCAAATTTTCCTGTAAACATGTTATTGTCAGCACAGTCTAAAGTTTTTTCCAGCAGGACAATCATTTTTTGGAATTCTTCTAATGATATGGCCATGGCTATTTGGGATTGCTGCTGTGGCCCAGTGGTAAAGAATCCACCTGCCAACACAGGAGGCACAGGTGCGGATTCGATCTCTGGGTCAGGAAGATCCCCTGGAGGAGGAAATGGCATTGCACTCCAGTATACTTGCCTGGAGAATTCCATGGACAGGAAAGCCTGGTGGGTTACAGTCCATGGGGTCACTGAGCAACTGAGCACAAACCACAAACAGAGCTGTGAATTTTCAATTTATAGAGGATGGCTCCCTGGAAAATGTCACCTAAGCTACGTAAATGTCTGAGTATAAATGGAGACAGTGGGACTTCCCTGGTGGGATTAAGAATCTACCTTGTAAAGCTGGCGATGCAGGTTCCAACCCTGGTCCGGGAACTAAGCTCCTTCATGCCATGGAGCAATTAAGCCTGTGGCCACAACTACTGAGCCCACAGGCCACAACAAGAGAGTCTGAGCACCATAGTGAAAGACCCCACATGATGCAGAGAAGACCTGACCCAGACAGAATAATAAATAAATAACTTGAAAAAACAGATAAATGCAGACATTGTATGACTTTTTAAATGGCTTCTCTGTGTAAATGGTAGGACAACAAATATTGCTTAGAGAGTTTTATGCTAATCTTCAAGCAGAGTAGCAAGAAAGGACCCAGGAGCTGCAATAGAGACCTAGATCTCTCCCTGATCTACCTGTGCTCCTTAATGATTATGTCCTGGAAATAATTAGCAATTCTTGATTCTCGGCACAGTTTCTAACTAGTGGGTATCTGAATGAACTGTCCAATCCTTTCAGTTAGATCAGATTGGCACTGTGACAGAATTGTCTTTTGGACTCATCAATCAAAATGACTGAGACAATTTTGGTAAGAAAAAATGATGAGATGTGTTATGGACTCAATGACTGTGTCTCCTCTTCCCCTCAAAAAAAAGCATATATTAACCCTTAATGTAGTAGTATTAGGATATGGGGCATCTGGAAATTAAGATGAGGTTGTGAGGGAGAAACTCCCATAATGGGGTTAGTGACCTTATAAGAAGAGACTAGAGCGTTCTCCATCATGTGAGGGCACAGCAAAAAATTGTGTTAGCCAGGAAGAGGGCCCTTGCCAAGAATCAAATCTTCTAGCACCTTGATCTTGGATTTCCCAACTTCTAGTACATGGTGGCTCATGTAAAGAATGAGTGGTAAAGAATCTTCCTGCAATGCAGGAGACCAGGGTTAAATCCCTGGGTTGGGAAGATCCTCTGGAGGAGAGCATGGCAATCCACTCCAGTACTCTGCCTGAAGAATTCCATGGACAAATGAGCTTGGCAGGCTACAGTCCATAGGGTTGCACAGAGTCAGACACGACTGAAGTGACTAAGCAGTACAGTGAAAGATAAATGTCTACTGTTTAAGCCTCCCAGGCTGGCTATTTTGCTACATAGTGCAAGTGGACTGAGACAGGACGTCAAAACATGATGATGACTAGCTGTCAGGATGGCTATCTACCCATCCCTGGATTGAAGTCTGTCCCCCACTGAAGTGGGGCAGACTACAGGAGAAAAATCTTTCTCATGAGATTTGGAGAAAGTAGAGTAGCAGACAGAAAAGAAATTGATGAAAATTTTGTTCATAGCCCCCTTTAAAGGACTTCCCGGGTGGCTCAGATGGTAAAGCGTCTGCCTACAACGCGGGAGACCCAGGTTCAATCCCTGGGTTGGGAAGATCTCCTGGAGAAGGAAATGGAAACCCACTCTAGTATCTTGCCTGGAAAATCCCATGGACAAAGGAGTTAGGTAGACTACAGTCCATGGGGTCGCAAAGAGTTGGACATGACTGAGCTACTTCACTTTGCTTTCCTTTTCCCTTTAAAGCAAGTCTTCTAAGAGATGTGGTGATTAGGGAAAAAAAAAAGAAAAAAGTAGCAATATCACTTTCCCCCTATTATTGAGAAGCCTAGTAATTTTTGAAAGTGAAAGTTAAGTCACTCAGTCATGTCCAACTCTTTGCAACCCCATAAACTGCAGCCTACCAGGATCCTCCATCCATGGGATTTTCCAGGCAAGAGTATTGGTCTGGGTTGCCATTTCCTTCTGTGGTAATTTTTGGGCAACCTGGAAAGATGTTATATTCACTTACTCACTTACCACATGAAGTCAACTGATTGATCAAATTCTAAACAGGTAGTAGGAGGCCAAGAGTAGATGGCTGCAGAATCTCAAGTGTATTCTGTAAAGATGAGGCCACTTCTGAGAGATTATCTTCTGCCAACAGAAGGCTGGCAAATCATAACTGGTACAACGTAATGATGGATACTGCAGAATAGAAAAAAAAAGTGTGTTTGACGACTGATCTCCAAATGGCTAAGAACTTTTATGAGTAGATAACTCCAAATGGTATGATGGTTGACCTCCTACATTTGATGAAGGTAAGAGATTGACCAATTTACTCTGAAAAAGGTAACTGACACATCTCCTTTTCAACCCATGAATTAAATACTCTTTCTGAAGTGATAGGCATGGCCTGTGTGTACTGGGAAAATATAATTAAAAATAAAATCTTCTGTTAAACAAAAAAATCTCTCCATTGGTAGAAGAGAAAGTAAACTATTTTATTATTAAATAAGCATTAAACCAGAACATGACATGTGTTACAGGCAATTCACTACAGGGATTTCAAAGAGAGAGGTAAATCTAACTCTCTCATATAGCCAAGCAGATACAACTTACTTCAGACATATTCACAAGATGAACTATACCTAGTCCTCAAGTAAGAGAACTTGACAACACCATTTTTTACACATAGTTCATTGTATATCACTTGGTAATTAGGGTGGCCATCTGGGTTTGGGTTTGCTAATTGACTTTATCCAAAATAAATAAATGAAAGTGAAAGTCATTCAGTCGTGTCCAACTCTTTGCAACCCTATGGACTGTAGCCTGTCAGGCTCTTCTGCCCATGGAATTCTCTAGGCAATTCTACCTGAGTGGGAAGCTGTTCCCTTCTCCAGGGTATCTTCCCGACCCAGGAAATCAAACTAGGGTCTCCTGCACTGCAGGCGGAGTCTTTACCAGATGAGCCACCAGAGAAGCCCTAAAATAAATAAGTATAACTTTTATATTTTTATGACAAACTTTCGGATTTAGACTCTTACCCTTCCTCAGAAAAATCAGTTTGTTTTTGTCTGTTTTTAATTAGGAAATGTCAAAGCCGGGGGAGAGCATGTAGTCAATTTTAGTTGCTCAAAAGCCTCTTGAGAGTATAGAGATAAACTGGAGGTTCTGGAGAATTGTATAATTAATTGTTATCGGAGGTTTTGTTCACTCTGCAAAAAGTGTGCTCTTTCGCATGTTCACTATTCTGTACCAATTCCAAATAATGTCTTGTTTGTTTGTTTTTGTTTTGATAGCTGGCCATTTTATCTACAAAATGGGCTGACTCTAAGATTATCACACTTGGTGGACCACAGGTGACAGCAGATGCCCTAAATATTTTACCTCAGTGGCACTATTACCATTTGTCTAATGAGGTCTTAGGATCCTGCAAAGCAAAGTGTTGTATCAGAGGCAAAATATCCATTTTTGTTCTCTAGTTTCTGCTGCTACTGGCAATCATCTGCATTTTTATTAATTACACATCTCTTGGGTGAGACAAATTCCTCTACTGTTCTTTTTTTTCTTTAATAATGAGAAAAGCATACTAGAAGAATTGTGAAACTCTTGAGGAATCCCTTGATGTAAGTAGCAGACACCATAAGCAAAAGCAAACAAAAATTTAGATGCATCTGTTGGAGGAAGAGAAAGAAAGAGAGAGAGAAAGAAAATGCAGAACATAGGTCAATCACGGAGAAATAACTTTGCAGATAAATGTATTAAAGTCAGAAATCAATATCAGATAAAGTAGACTTTAAAGGCGGTGAAAAGAGATAAAGATGGACATTACATAATGATCAAAGGATCAATCCAGGAAGAAGAAATAACAATTATAAATATTTATGCACCTAACATAGGAGCTCCACAATATGTAAGGCAAATGCTAACAAGTATGAAAGGGGAAATTAACAACAACACAATAATAATGGGAGACTTAAATACACCACTCACACCAATGGACAGATCAACTAGACAGAAAAGTAACAAGGAAATTCAAACTTTAAATGATACAATTGACCAACTAGACCTAATTAATATCTATAGGTCACTCCACCCCAAAACAAGGAATTTCACTTTTTTCTCAAGTGCACACGGGACCTTCTCCAGGATAGATCACATCCTGGGCCATAAATCTAGCCTTGGTAAATTCAAAAATATTGAAATCATCTCAAGCATCTTTTCTGACCATAATGCAGTGAGATTAGATATCAACTACAGGAGAAAACCACTCAAAATTTCCAACATATGGAGGCTCAACAACACACTGCAGAATAACCAACAAATCACAGAAGAAATCAAAAATGAAATTCAGTTATGCATAGAAACCAATGAAAATGAAAACACAACAGCCCAAAACCTATGGGACACTGTGAAAGCAGTGCTAAGGGGAAAGTTCATAGCAATACAAGCTCACCTCAGGAAACAAGAAAAAAATCAAATAAATAACCTTACTTTACACCTAAAGCAACTAGAAATGGAAGAGATGCAGAAGCCCAGGTCTAGTAGAAGGAAAGAAATCTTAAAGATCAGGGCAGAAATAAACGCAAAGGAAATAAAAGAGACCATAGCAAAAATCAATCAATCCAAAAGCTGGTTCTTTGAGAAGATAAATAAAATTGACAAACCGTTAGCCAGACTCATCAAGAAACAAAGGGAGAAGAACCAAATCAACAGAATTAGAAATGAAAACGGAGAGATCACAACAGAAAACACAGAAATACAAAGGATCATGAGAGATTATTATCAGCAACTATATGCAAATAAACTGGACAACCTAGATGAAATGGACAGATTCCTAGAAAAGTACAACTTTTCAAGACTAAACCAGGAAGAGATAGATGATATTAATAGACCCATCACAAGCATGGAAATTGAAACCGTAATCAGAAATCTTCCAAAAAACAAAAGCCCAGGACCAGATGCCTTCACAGTTGAATTCTACCAAAAATTTAGAGAAGAGCTAACACCTATTCTACTCAAACTCTTCCAGAAAATTGCAGAGGAAGGTAAACTTCCAAACTCATTCTATGAGGCCACCATCACCCTAATTCCAAAACCCAGCAAAGATGCCACAAAAAAAGAAAACTACAGGCCAATATCACTGATGAACTTAGATGCAAAAATCCTTAACAAAATTCTAGCAAATAGAATCCAACAACACATTAAAAAAATCATACATCATGATCAAGTAGGCTTTATCCCAAGGATGCAAGGATTCTTCAATATCCGCAAATCTATCAATGTAATACACCACATTAACAAATTGAAAAATAAAAATCACATGATTATCTCAATAGATGCAGAGAAAGCCTTTGACAAAATTCAACACCCATTTATGGTAAAAACCCTCCAAAAAGCAGGAATAGAAGGAACATTCCTCAACATAATAAAAGCTATATATGAAAAACCCACAGCAAACATTATCCTCAATGGTGAAAAACTGAAATCATTCCCCCTGAAGTCAGGAACAAGACAAGGGTGCCCACTCTCACCACTACTTTTCAACATAGTTTTGGAAGTCTTGGCCACAGCAATCAGAGCAGATAAAGAAATCAAAGGAATCCAGATTGGAAAAGAAGAAGTAAAACTCTCTCTGTTTGCAGATGACATGATCCTCTATATTGAAAACCCTAAAGACTCTACGAGAAAATTACTAGAGCTAATCAGTGAATATAGCAAAGTTTCAGGATACAAAATCAACACACAGAAATCCCTGGCATTCCTATACACTAACAAAGAGAAAACAGAAAGAGAAATTATGGAAACAATTCCATTCACCATCGAAACAAAAAGAATAAAATACTTAGGAGTATTTCTACCTAAAGAAACAAAAGACTTGTATATAGAAAACTATAAAACACTGATGAAAGAAATCAAAGAGGACACAAACAGATGGAGAAATGTGCCGTGTTCGTGGATTGGAAGAATCAATATAGTGAAAATGAGTATACTACCCAAAGCAATATATAGATTGAATGCAATTCCTATCAAGCTACCAGAGGTCTTCTTCAAAGAATTAGAACAAATAATTTCTCAATTTGTATGGAAATACAAAAAACCTCGTATAGCCCAAGCAATCTTGAGAAAGAAGAATGGAAGTGGAGGAATCAACCTGCCTGACTTTAGGCTATACTACAAATCCACAGTCATTAAGATAGTATGGTACTGGCACAAAGACAGAAATATAGATCAATGGAACAAAATAGAAAGCCCAGAGATAAATCCACGCATCTATGGACACCTTATCTTTGACAAAGGAGGCAAGAATATACAATGGACAAAAGACAACCTCTTTAACAAGTGGTGCTGGGAAAACTGGACAGCCACTTGTAAAAGAATGAAACTAGAACACTTTCTAACACCATACACAAAGATAACCTCAAAATGGATCAAAGATCTAAGCATAAGACCAGAAACTATAAAGCTCTTAGAGGATAACATTGGCAAAACACTCTCTGACATAAACCAAAGTGGGATCCTCCATGACCCACCTCCCAGAATATTGGAAATAAAAACACGAATAAACAAATGGGACATAATTAAAATTAAAAGCTTCTGAGCAAGAAAGGAAACTATAAGCAAGGTGAAAAGACAGCCTTCAGAATGGGAGAAAATAATAGCAAATGAAGCAACGGACAAACAATTAATCTCAAAAATAGACAAGCAACTCCTGCAGCTCCATTCTAGAAAAATAAACGACCCAATCAAAAAGTGGGCCAAAGAACTTAACAGACATCTCTCCAAAGAAGACATAAAAATGGCTAACAAACACATGAAAAGATGCTCAACATCACTCATTATCAGAGAAATGCAAATCAAAACCACAATGAGGTACCACTTTACACCAGTCAGAATGGCTGCCATCCAAAAATCTACAAGCAATAAATGCTGAAGAGGATGTGGAGAAAAGGGAACTCTCTCACACTGTTGGTGGGATTGCAAACTAGTACAGCCACTATGGAAAACAGTGTGGAGGTTCCTTAAAAAACTGCAAATAGACCTGCCATATGACCCAGCAATCCCTCTGCTGGGCATATACACCGAGGAAACCAGAATTGAAAGAGCCACGTGTACCCCAATGTTCATCACTGCATTGTTTACAATAGCCAGACATGGAAGCAACCTAGATGCCCATCAACTGACGAATGGATAAGAAAACTGTGGTACATATACACAATGGAATATTACTCAGCATTAAAAAAAAATTCATTTGA
>ML660770.1:18907432-18927207 GCA_007570785.1 Antilocapra americana
GGGATTGCTGGGTCATATGCACCGAGGAAACCAGAATTGAAAGAGCCACGTGTACCCCAATGTTCATCACTGCATTGTTTACAATAGCCAGACATGGAAGCAACCTAGATGCCCATCAACTGACGAATGGATAAGAAAACTGTGGTACATATACACAATGGAATATTACTCAGCATTAAAAAAAAATTCATTTGAAGCAATTCTACTCAGATGGACGAAACTGGAGCCCATTATCCAGAGTGAAGTAAGCCAGAAGCAAAAACAACAATACAGTATATTAACGCATATATATGGAATTTAGAAAGACGGTAACGAGAACCCAGCATGCGAGACAGCAAAAGGAACGCAGATGTATAGAATAGACTTGTGGACTCTGTGGATGAGGGTAAGGGTGGGATGATATGGGAGAATGGCATTGAAACATGTTAATTACCATATGTCTAATCAATCGCCAGCCCAGGATTGATGCTCGGGGCTGGTGCAACGAGATTTCCCTGGGGGAGGGAAGTGGGAGGGGGGTCCTGGAGGGGGAGCATATGTAAAGCCACGGTGATATCATGTCATTGTATGGAAAAACTAATAAAAAAAAATAAAGTCAGAAATCAGAACAATTGCAGGGTTAGGAACTACAGGGATTAATGGCTAAATTATTGACAAATCTATAAAATGATTGACCATGTTTATTACATTCACTTCTCTCATTACTGGCACTATGGGAGTATTAAGGGGGATTACTCCCTTGCCATAAACTGAATCAGTATTAGTTCAGTTGCTCAGTCATTTCCAACTGTTTGTGACCCCATGAACAGCAGCATGCCAGGCCTCTCTGTCCATCACCAACTCCCGGAGTCCACCCAAACCCATTTCCATTGAGTCGGTGATGCCATTCAGCCATCTCATCCTCTGTCTTCCCCTTCTCCTCCTGCCCCCAATCCTTCCCAGCATCAGGGTCTTTTCCAATGAGTCAACTCTTCGCATCAGGTGGCCAAAGTATTGGAGTTTCAGTTTCAACATCAGTCCTTCCAATGAACACCCAGGACTGATCTCCTTTAGGACGGACTTGTTGGATCTCCTTGCAGTCCAAGGGACTCTCAAGTGTCTTCTCCAATACCGCAGTTCAAAAGCATCAATTCTTCAGTGCATCCATTCTTCAGTGCTCGGCCTTTTTCACTGTCCAACTCTCACATCCACACATGACTACTGGAAAAACCATAGCCTTGACCTGATGGATCTTTGTTGGCAAAGTAATGTCTCTGCTTTTCAATATGCTATCCAGGTTGGTCATAACCTTCTTTCCAAGGAGAAGGCGTCTTTTGATTTCATGGCTGTAATCACCACCTGCAGTGATTTTGGAGCCCCAAAAAATAAAGTCTGAGACTTTTTCCACTGTTTCCCCATCTATTTCCCATGAAGTGATGGGACCAGATGCCATGATCTTAATTTTCTTAATGTTGAGCCTTAAGCCAACTTTTTAACTCTCCTCTTTCACTTTCAGCTCTTTAGTTCCTCTTCACTTTCTGCCATAAGGGAGGTGTCACCTGCATATCTGAGGTTATTGATTTTTCTCCTGGCAATCTTGATTCCAGCTTGTGCTTCTTCCAGCCCAGTGTTTCTCATGATGTACTCTGCATATAAATTAAATAAGCAAGGTGACAATATACAGCATTGATGTACTCCTTTTCCTATTTGGAACCTGTCTGTTGTTCCCTGTCCAGTTCTAACTGTTGCTTCCTGACCTGAATACAGGTTTCTCAAGAGACAGGTCAGATGGTCTGGTATTCCCATCTCTTTCAGAATTTTCCACAGTTTATTGTGATCCACACAGTCAAAGGCTTTGCCATAATCAATAAAGCAGAAGTAGATGTTTTTCTGGAACTCTCTTGTTTTTTCAATAATCCAGCAGATGTTGGCAATTTGATCTCTGGTTCCTCTGCCTTTTCTAAAGCCAGGTTGAACATCTGGAAGTTCATGGTTCATGTATTGCTGAAGCCTGGCTTGGAGAATTTTGAGCATTACTTTACTAGCGTGTGAAATGAGTGCAATTGTGCGGTAGTTTGAGCATTCTTTGGCATTGCCTTTCTTTGGGATAGGAATGTAAACAGACCTTTTCCAGTCCTGTGGCCATTGCTGAGTTTTCCAAATTTGCTGGCATATTGAGTGCAGCACTTTCACATCATCATCTTTCAGGATTTGAAATAGCTCAACTGGAATTCCATCACCTCCACTAGCTTTGTTCGTAGTGAGGCTTTCTAAGCCCATTTGACTTCACCTTCCAGGATGTCTGGCCCTAGCTGAGTGTGAGTGATCACACCACCGTGATTATCTGAGTCACGAAGATCTTTTTTGTAAAGTTCTTCTGTGTATTCTTGCCACCTCTTCTTAATATCTTCTGCCTTTGTTAGGTCCATACTGTTTCTGTCCTTTATCGAGCTTATCTTAGGCATGAAATGTTCCCTTGGTATATCTAATTTTTTTGAAGAGATCTCTAGTCTTTCCCATTCTATTGTTTTCCTCTATATCTTTGCATTGACTGCTAAGGAGGCTTTCTTATCTCTCCTTGCTATTCTTTGGAACTCTGCATTCAGATGGGAATATCTGTATATTGTGGCTGTAAATATCTGTAAATAGTGGCTGTACTAGCTTGCATTCCCACCAACAGTGTAAGAGGGTTTTCTTTTCTCTGAACCCTCTCCAGCATTTACGGTTCGTAGACTTTTTGATAGCAGCCATTCTGACCGGTGTGAGATGGTACCTCATTGTGGTTTTGATTTGCATTTCTCTGATAATGAGTGATGTTGAACACCTTTTCATGTGTTTGTTAGCCATCTGTCTATGGCTTCTTTGGAGAAATGTCTGTTTAGCTCTTTGGCCCATTTTTTGACTGGGTAGTTTATTTTTCTGGAATTGAGCCGCAGAAGTTGCTTGTATAATTTTGAGATGAATTTTTTGTCAGTTGCTTTGTTTGCTATTATTTTCTCCCATTCAGCCTTCAGAATAAACATTTTAAAATTTGTTTTAACTTCCTATACCTGTATGTCTCCTAAGTGTTAAAGTTATTTGAAAGTTATTTAAAAAAAATGCTCTAAGAAAGGAGAGTGAGAAGTCTCTTTCCTTATCTTCCTCAAGGAAAAGTAAGCCTCTTATTTTTAATTTGTATTTGCTTTTCCACCTGCAAGAAAATCTAGAGATCAGTTTGTTCTTGTGAAGCTAAAATAATATTTAGGAGGCAATGACTGATCTGCTGGCTCACGTGAACTCAAAAATGTGTCTGCCATCCTGGTAACAACATCAGTCTCTGCAGCTGTTCCTCATAGTGTGCCCTGAGTGGAATTCAGGATGGGAAAATAGAATACTGGCATTCGAGAGTTAAAATATGAAGCAAAGGCATAATTTCAGTGAGCGTAGACTTCGCGTCTTTCCATACACAGAAGATTACTAAAATCATTAACTTGAGTTGTCTGGGTGTTTTTGTGTGATTAGCAATTATCTTTCTATGTTACACTTCATGTTTTGTTTTGTTTTTTAATTTTGTTTTGTAGAATTAATATAGGCACAACCTAAAGGTTGAGAATTATATTTTATTCTGTGGGAATTTTTAGGACTTCAAGCCCAGGAGACAGCATCTTAAGAAGCCCTGAGAGAACTGTTCCAAGACGGTGGGGGGGAGGAGTCATATTATATTGAAGCTTTCAACAAAGAACAGGTAGCCTGAACATAAAAAGTATTTTTGTGAATTAAACAAAACCAGATATCCCAAGTTAAGGAATTGAATGTTTTTCTAAAGATACAAGAATCTGGGCTCCCTGAAATCATTCCTTTTGTAATACGAGTGTCAAGAAAAAAAGAGTGAGCCAGGCAGTCAGGCAAAGAAAGGGGAAATTTATTAGAGGGAAACAAGAGGATGACTGGTCCCTAAGGAAAAGCAGCATCCTCCCTTTCTGACAGGGTCTTCCTTACACCCCACCAATGAAAAATTACCTGAAAGGATGGTTAATTTTTAGCCTGTAGCTGAGTCCTGTGGTCACGTAGCCGGAGGTCTGGAATCCGGTGGTCTCATAGCCTTGAAAAGGCAGGTGCCAGTCAGAAAACAGAACGTCGTTTGGGCAATTTGGTCAGTTTCCAGGGTCACTGTGATTTTATTATTTGTTTGTGAGGTCAACATAATGAGTCATTTTAACAATGAGCCCCCATGTAGGCCCTGCCACCTTTCGTAGTGAAGTGAAGTTGTTCAGTCGTGTCCAACTCTTTGGGTCCCCATGAACTGTAGCCCACCAGACTCCTCCGTCCATGGGATTTTCCAGGCAAGAGTGCTGGAGTGGGGTGTCATTTCCTTCTCCAAGGGATCTTCCTGACCCAGGGATCAAACCCGGGTCTTGCGCATTGGAGGCAGACGCTTTACCATCTGAGCCACCAGGGAAGTCTGAGCTATCAGCTATCTGGAGTCAGTTTCCTGCCCTTTTTTTCACATTCTGAGTCCCTCAGTGCTCGCTGTAGGGAGTGGTCACAGCCTAATAACTGCTGGATCACTGGTATTCTTCTCTTTCCCGAGTGCCCTTAGGGCTCAGGAATTCACATTTGGAAGGCCAGGATCCCTGATGACTATGACATCCTTGTTTACTGATGTGGCAGGAAATACTCCATTTCTTAGTTTGTCTGTTTTATTTTTCAGCAAAATGTTTATATCCTGTCTACTCCCTTACCTCTTTGGGACATTTATAGTTCTGAGAACATGCACAGTGTTAATGAGCCATGCTAAATGGTAACTTTGGAGTTGTCTTTCAGTCTTCTTTGCAGTAAACATTAAGAATTCCCAAAGAGCAAGTAATGTAGAGATTTAAGGAAAGAATTAAAAGCGTCACGTAGATGCAGCTTAGAGGGAGAATGGGGAGATGAGGCAGGTTCTTTGGTCAGAGCCTTAAAATCACTGCTCTAATGAAGGGAGTGAGTGAGACTCGAACTTTGTTTCCCACTAGTTCCCTTTCTAATAGTCTGACTGGTCATTCCCTCAGATAGCTATCTCCTGGAGATTAACAATGGAATATGTGAGATGACTCATCCGATTGCTTCAACAATATCTGATATAGTAAAGACAGCGTGTCATGGGTGTGTGGAGGAAGAGAGTAAAGTATGTCACTGTGGACTTCAAGGCCTTCTTTGAACCCCAGTATTGGAGTTCAGCTAAATATTATTTATTAACCAACAGGTACAGGTAGAAACCAAATGACTATGCAGGGAGACCACTGAGTTCACACTGAAAGGCTGCCTGGGACATCCACTCCTTACAGCCACTTTGAAAGACAATTGCTAGCTTGATTAGTGAATATTTGTGGAAACATTCCCCACTGTGGAAGATTATCAGAGAATCTGAGGCCAGAGAAACTGATCATATCTTGGGTGATATCAAAAACACATTTGAATATTGGTAGAAAAACATAGCAAAAACAGTCAATGGAAACGAAACAATCAGCAGCACAGTGGGGAATGGGTAGTTGGGAGGAAGGTGTCTATCAAAAACCTAGCAGGACCCCATAGGGTCTTCCTGGGACAGACCCTTTTTCCATATCCTCTGTGGTAGTTCCTCTCTGAAGTACCCAGGTAATAGTATCTCGTGCATACTTCCAGAGTTTTTTAGATGATTAAACCCACCACCAAATGGAAGAAATTTTCACCAAGTCCAAGCTCACTCTGCTTGCTGCATGACAGGCCAATAAATCAGGAGACAAGGGGCTGAGGCAAGAAATATGACTTTATTCGGAAAGCTGGCAGACCGTTATCAGGGTCTGGATGCCAGCTTCTTTTATCAAATCAGAGAGGGAGAGGCAGTGAGGGAGTAAAGTAAAAATGCCAT
This sequence comes from Antilocapra americana, assembly GCA_007570785.1. Lineage (NCBI taxonomy): Eukaryota > Metazoa > Chordata > Mammalia > Artiodactyla > Antilocapridae > Antilocapra > Antilocapra americana. The sequence goes on from ML660770.1 coordinate 18,913,281, forward strand.
TTATCTCGCAAAATATCTCCTTGCTTTGCCCACAGGGGATCAGTTCAGTTCAGTTGCTCAGTCATGTCCAACTCTTTGCAACCCCGTGGACTGCAGCACGCCAGGCCTCCCTGTCCATCACCAACTTCTGGAGTTTACCCAAACTCATGTCCATTGAGTTGGTGATGCCATCCAGCCATCTCATCTTCTGCCACCCCCTTCTCCTCTCGCCTTCAATCTTTCCCAGCATCAGGGTCTTTCCAAATGAGCCAGCTCTTCGCATCAGGTGGCCAAAGTATTGCAGTTTCAGCTTCAACATCAGTTATTCCAATGAACATTCAAGACTGATCTCCTTTAGGATGGACTGGTTGGATCTCCTGGCAGTCCAAGGGACTCTCAAGAGTCTTCTCCAATGCAGTTCACAAGCATCAATTCTTCGGCCCTCAGCTTTCTTTATAGTTCAGCTCTCACATCCATACATGACTACTGGAAAAACCATAGCTTCGGCTATATGGATTTTTGTCAGCAAAGTAATGTCTCTACTTTTTCTTATGGAGGCTAGCGAGTCCAAAATCTTCAGGGTGGGCTGGCAGACTGAAGACCCAGAGAAGAGCTGATATTACAGTCTAAGTTGGAAAACCATCTGCAGGCAAGAATTTGCTGTTTCAGGGGAGATGAGTCTTTTGTTCTATTCATGCCTTCAACTAATTGGATAAGGCCCAACTGGTTTACTCAAAATCCACAAATTTAAATGATAATCTCATCCAAAAAAATACTCTCACAGAAGCACACACCATAATATTTTACCATATATCCAGTCACTGTGGCTCTGACAAGTTCACACGTAACATTAGCCATCACCTTCTCCAAAATGCCCATCTTGCAGTCTTGTTTGGATACGTTTGTGTCTCTCTTTTTTTTTTTTTTTTTTACAGATTTCCTTTTGTACCTTTACCGATCATTGTGATAATCCTCCAAACAAATGTATTTGTTAAGCAAATACTGGAGGTCACACACATCCAGTCTTATGGGATAGTACCTTCAGGGAGGAATGTGCAGAGAGGAGCGGTATCAGATGTGTGTGGGTATACTGTTGCTCAGAGAATTCTGAAACAGTGCACAGGGATCTAGCCACACCTGACATCAGATTCGAGGACTCGAGGAGAGGCACGCTGTCTTCCATGATTTAGAACTTTAACTGTAAGATTAGAGAAGCAAGAATCCTTGCCCTGTTGAAGCCATGGGTTAGGATCCAGTCCAACTATGCCACTTCACTTTCATTGGCTGAGAGGTCACCAACCCTTCTGCTGGTGTGATGAGAAGTCCAGGATTTAAGGCGTGCATTCTAAGCTATGGTTAACCAGTGGCCTGATGTGCCACCTCATATTTTCCTTGAATTAATTGCCTAAAGAATTTGGCTATAGTTGGTTTCCATGGAGCTCTGTTGGAAGCCAGCATCTCTGAATAGAAAACATGGGCAAATTAACCCTTACCTAACTTAAAAACTGTTTTCATCTTTTATGAGATGCACTTACCTACGGCTAACAGTGAGTGCATTTGTTTTCATAATCTCTGATCTGAAAAGTAAAATCATTTGAAAGTGTCTTACTAAGCCATCTAGATCTTCATTTTTCATAGTTAATATTTTTATATCTGTCTCTACAAGACTCAACCATCCATTTGTCAGGTGAGGTTTGTCGTCTTCAGTTACTTGCTTTGGAATGCCAGTATGTATCCCTTTGAGGGTTGTCAGATCACTAATAAGTGACATGTACCCTTTTCAGCAGAGTGCCTCAGTCACTTATCATGATGCGTGGCTCTTCCTCTGGGGTCTGGATTGAAACATGTCTTCTCTTTGGTTATGCCTGAGAGATGTTTCTAGTTTCTTGAATAGGGCTCTATTATTTACTTAGAATGATGTTTTTCACCCCTAGCTGCATATTTAAATCACTTGAGAACTATAAAACTAACCATGTCCCACTACAGACCAATTAAAAGAGAATGTCTGTGGTTTGGTGATTAGTGTTTCTTTAAAACTTTTCAGTTGAATTCTGCTGGGTGGCCAGAGTTGAAAGTTATTGCAGAGTGCTCCTCCTACACTAAGATAAAATAGGACCACACTTTAAGCAGCAAGGTAAAGCTCTTGGTTCCCTCTTAATGGTTTGAAACTCACATTGAAACGGTGAGATGATACTGCATATAGTTTTCTAATTTATCACGTTTATTAAGCAGTATTCATCAAGTGCAAATGTATGGACACAATTTTTCTCTTTTGTTAAATAGCAATGATCCCTTGTGTGCTGCAGCTTTGGGCTTCCTGTTTTTGTTATCATCTGAACATTAGAGCCAAAAAGAACCTTAGAGAAGATCTAGCCTGGTAGTTTCAGAAGTGTTTCCAGAGCTGGGAGGCCTGAAAGGAACCCTTAGGAAGTGTGGAGGAAGAGGGGGTGGGTGCAGAGGAGGCTGAAAGCCTTGTATCCATTCCAATGGGGAAATTTCACATTTTTGGTTTGTTTTATCCTTCAATGTGTTATTTCAGTTGAAAGATTTTTCAACTGAAAAAATAGAAGGAAAGGCACTCATTTTGTCATTTGAAAGATGAAAAACCTGAGGCACAGATGGTAAGCTATGTACTTAAGTTCATTAAATATTCAATAACAAATTCATGAAGTTTCTGAGAATGAAAAAAAAATCACTTGCAACACTAAGTTAAACCACCTGTTAACTTTACAGTGTGAAATGGCATAAAACTGTCTTATGGTAATTTTCTGTTAATGTCTATTAATATTGTGTGTCACATTGGTGTTTATACATAGGTGAATCATCAAATATACAATGGAAGAAATTCACAGTAAAACCTGTGTGGCTCGAAGCACAAAACAAATAATGCAATTAAGTCAGGGATTAAAAAGACTAAATCATATACAAATACCCAACTGCTCAGCTAATGAACACAAAACAGAGCACGTATTGTCATTCCTCCCTTTTATTTCTCCCAGCTGTTCTAAGTACTTATAGACTTGTATAGTAATTAGATGTTACTGCATATAGTATTTTTCTTAAACTTTTAGTTGATCTTGATTCTCCTCTTTTTGGAGGGGAGGAAAAAATAAGACATAGACCTGCACGACAGGGGCAAAGAAATGGCCTTATCATTTTTCTGTATTTGCCCCTCTAGTGGTGGAGAACATCATGCAACATGGCCATTGAGCATCACCCAGAAAAGCCATACTTGAGTATAAACAATGGAAACTTATCACAGTATTAACAGAGGAAGATTTGGTATATGCTCCCCCTTGATGCCAGTGGTAGCCTTTGCTCATATTCATGTTTAGAGAAAAGGGGAAGCAAGGGCTATCTTCTAACACCTGGTATAATTCATTTGAAACCATGGTTTCAAAAGACGTATGTCAGAAATTGACATATCATGTTAATTCTATGCAAAGTTTTTGAGCTGCTGCTAGAATGTCTTCTATAGTTGTGGCTGCACCATTTCACTTTTTGTATGGTGGTCAAGGGTCACAGTTCAAGGGTCAGAAGTCATAGATCAAAGGCCTCTAGTTGTTGCCCTAGTCAGACTCTAGGATACCTGTCTCACTCCTGGGCTTTTAAAATGCTTTGCTGAAACACTTTGTGGAGTTCAGAGTTTAGTATCTCCGTGCAGTAAACCTTTCTCTGCTCTGAATTCCAATGTTTCAGGTTTATTTAGTCTCACTGTGCATTGGGCACATAAACTTGTGCTCATTAACCAAAACAGTTTGCTTCACTGAGGGTAAAAAATCAGAGGTCAAAAGGCCAGTGATAAAATGTGTGGGGTCAAGGGTCCAGGATCAAGTGTCAAGGATCGAAGGTTGGAAGTCATAGATCAAAAAGTCAGGGATCAGACATCAAAAGTCACAGGACAAGTCAGATGTCATAGGTCATCATAGGTTGATACATCTGTGCATCATATGGTGCTAGTGGTAAAGAACCCGCCTGCCAGTGCAGGAGACTTAAGAGATGTGGGTTCAATCCCTGGGTTGGGAATATCCCCTGGAAGAGGGTGTGGCAACCCACACCAGTAATCTTCTCTCGCCAGAAGAATCCCACGGAAAGACGAGCCTGGCGGGCTACAGTCCATGCGGTCGCAAAGAGTCGAACATGACTGAAGCGACTCAGCACACATGTTGCATTTAAATTTTTTAACAGCAAGCTCTTGAAAACCTGACCATTGTCAAAATCAAAACTGTATCTTCAGTACTGAGACTTTAGGCTGTGTGACTGACTGTAGAAAGATGTATTTATGTGGAGGCTATGGGTGGGAAATGAGACACTTCTCAGCTGTCGCTTGTGGTTGAACTAGCAGTAGCATGTGGGCCATGCAGGCGCAGACCTGGCAAAGTCTCCGTCAGTCCTGGTGGGTTTTCCTTGCAGCCAGTAGCTGCGGCCATTAGTTGCTCCTTTTCTCAGATGCCTTGGTCTCCCTCACAGCCTCCTCCAGGAAGTGTGCCTGTTTCTCCCAGGAGAATTGCAGCCGAGGAGCCTGACCAGTGGTGGGAGCCAGCTTTGAAGGAAGTGGGGCAGCAGTTTGGTTGGAGTGGCAGGACAGGTGGAGGACATTAAGGATTGGAAATCCTCCTCCTGAGCGTCTCTAGAAGGACAGCTCCACTGGGAACATCACAGTGAGGGGCTCAGGAGGTCAAGCACACCCAGTGACACGGGAAGGGATGGACCTGCTTAGTTCTACCATCTTCACAAAAGCCTGCCTTGCTTATTTTTACTAAAATGTTTCAAAAATAAAATGTAGAAAAAGGCAAGTTTAAAAACAAACACAATCTGGGCAGATGAATTTATCTTCGGGTCTCTTCCAGAGCCCTCAGTGTAGACCCTGCTAGGCTCTACTGGTGTGGGAAACACTGCCACCTGCCGGACCCTTTGAGAATGTCAGTAGGCTCTGCCCTTCCGTATGTGTATTAGTTACACAGTCGTGTCTGACTTGGTGCAACCCCGTGGACTGTAGCTTGCCAGAGTCCTCTGTCCACGGGATTCTCCAGGCAAGAATACTGGAGTGGGTTGCCAATTCCTTCTCCAGGGGATCTTCCCAACCCAGGGATCAAACCTGGGTCTCCTGTATTGCAGACAGATTCTTTACCATCTAAGCAACCAGGGATAAATATACTGAAGCAAAACAAAACAAAGAAAAGGAAGGCCATCGGAGGGAAAAGCCCTCTGTCTTGGGATGGGACTGGGGAGTAGGGCAGGGAGTGTGAGGTGAGAAGAACTTCTGTCAGAAACTTTCTAGACAGTAGTGAATCTAGGGCAGAGTGAGAACTGGTGTATCCATCTTCTATAGTCCATGATGTATTACATCCTATGGAATTCTATCAATTTTGTGTTTCTTTCAAAAATCTGCAAAACTTTACAAAACAGAAACGGATTCACAGACCTAGAGAATTAATTTATGGTTACCATAAATAGTATAGAACTTGAGATGGACATGTACACACTGCTATATTTAAAATGGATGACCAACAAGGACCTACTGTATAGCACAGGTAACTCTGCTCAGTGTTATGTGGCAGCCTGGATAGGAGGGGAGTTTGGGTGGGGAAAGACAACATGTATATGGATGGCTGAGTTGCTCTGCTGTCCATCTGACATTGTCACAACATTGTCAGTCTGCTTTACTCCAATATAAAATAGAAAGTTTCGAAAAATCTGATTTTATGTTTGAATTTGTAGGGGGTTATTCTTAATGTATCTTATTTCAACACATTTAAAACTAAAATTTAAGTTAAAATATTTTAGTTTATATTTCTGTTTCAGCAGTGTATACATAATGCAACTGTCATTTAGCTTGCAAGCAAATGCTTCTGTATTTGGAGGTAGGAGAAGATAGAAGGATGATGGGTGGATTGTCAGGACCTATAAACCTTTCTTTTTCAGGAAAAACATTGCTCACTTCTCTGCAGTCTTCCTCTCTGTATGTATTCTTCTGTGGTTCATCCATCAATGTGATTCTGTTTACCATCTTCTATATATTTACAAAAATACTTTATATGCTAACTACCACTTCCTGTCCTCAGTAATGTTATACATTTATTTCTTTTTGCAAAATGTGTTTTGTATTAATATTTCAATGTTATTATGAGATACAAGGAAGATCATCAGATTTATTCCTTCAAATACTTTAAACACAACATATTTTCAATTTTTAAAAATGTATTATGCATCCTTGTTTCATGTACTATCTTACTTTGGCTTCTCAAGCATGAGTGTTAAACAATAGAAAACTAATTGCAAAATTATTTAGCGGTTAAATAATCCAGGTTTTACTCCACTGAAGTGAATAGGGGAATGCTGTAGACATACGACATAAGGCCATAAAACTTTAAGACATTAGTATTCATGTAGTTTGTTAGATTCTCAAGGACAAAAATTAAAATTCGGGGCTTGAATAGTCATCCAGCAGGTATCAGTTGACGTACGTCACTCTTCATTTTAAACATTGGGGTAGGTCTGATCAAGAGGCAGCCCACTTATTTCACTCTTTTTCTATAATCTTTCTTGGGATGCAGTTTGCAAATCGCTCACCTTCATTTGAAAGCTCCCAGCAAAACTCTCTCCTTTGTTGCCCTGTTTTTCTTGTATATGCCTCACACTGAGTTCCACTGACAGCCAGCAAAGGCCAGCCAAGCAGCTTTGACTTGATCGCCTTGAGCACATGATTTCAAATTTCTTCATATCCATTGGGTTTCCCTGATGGCTCAGACAGGAAAGAGTCCGCCTGCATTATTCCAGTATTCTTGCCTGGGAAATCCCATGGACAGAAGAGCCTGGTGGGCTAAAGTCCATGGGGACCCAAAGAGTTGGACAAGACAGAGTGACTAACACATTCACATTTTTCATTTTTTTCGTATCTATCAGTTGTTTTTCTTATGTGACATCAGAGTGCTTATAACCACCTGTGGTTCTATGACATTTATTTAACCTAACCTTAGAAAAATTAAAAATTTCATTCTATAGGAAGTTTAATTTTCCTTCTCCATCTTTCACAACAATGAATATTAGGACACTGAAAAAAAATATCCCAGAGAGGACAGGCACAGAGAAGTTTGCATTTCTCTGACTTTATCAGATTCTGTTCTGAAATTAGATGTTAGGCATAATTTAATTCAGTATGAGAGGTGTGTGTGGGAGAGAGAAAAGTGTGTTGGTAGAAAGCATTGCTGCTTAGTCACTAAGTCGTGTCCAGCTCTTTGTGACCTCATGGACTGTAGACTCCTCTGTCCCTGGGATTCTCCAGGCGAGAACACTGGAATGGGTTGCCATTTTCTTCTCCAGGGGATCTTGCCGGATCAAGGATCAAACCCACATGGCAGGTGGCTTCTTTACCACTAAACCACCAGGAAAGCCAATGTTGTTAGAAAGACTAGTTGCTTTTAATCAGAATGCTGGCAGTCTGGGGAAATGAAAAAAATGATCTATGAAGATTCTGCTTGGCCATGAAGTCTTTTAAAGAGACACAAGTAAGTAATCTCAGTTAATCATCAAGACAAGATCAGGGTAGTAACCAACCCCTACTGCATGCAGGCTTGTGGGAAGGATTGTCGATGTCTTGTTATTTTTCTTTAGGTGCTATCTTGTTCACACAGATTGTTCTAGATATTACTGAAAGGCAGGCGAGGGAAGAGCTCTGGTCATCTGTTAATTACTTATTCATCATTTCTGTTTCTTTGATCAGAAGAAGCAACATATTAGGCAAGATATTGGGTGATCAAAAGATTTGAAAGGTGTGCTAGAGCTAGATGAGTACAGCCTGAGGGGGGGGCGGAATGAGTGTTTAAGGTTCCTGACAAGGCAGAAAAGTGCCTCCTGCAGAGAGCTCTTTCCTGCCAAAGCCTGCTTACATAATGATAGCAGGAGCCTGGTGGCTCAGTGGAAAAGAATCTGCCTGCAATTCAGGAGACCTGAGTTCCATCCCTGGGTCGGGAAAATCCCCTGGAGAAGGGAAAGGCTACCCACTTCAGTATTCTTGCCCGGAGAATTTCATGGACAGAGGAGCCTGGCAGGCTACAGTCCATGGGGTTGCAAAGAGTCGGACACGACTGAGTGACTAAGCACAGCATATAATGTCTTCCACAAAACTGAATTCATTTCATTTCTTCCACAAACCACAATATGCCAAAACACATTTGTACTTTAATCCTTGTTGACCAAGGGATTTCTCTTACAAATTATTTGCCCTGAACATTCTTTTATGTATTTAAAATAATAAAGCATTTTCTATTTTCAGTTTTTTAAGGAATCTCCACACTGTTCACCATAGTGGCTGTACTAGTCTGCATTCCCACCAACAGTGTAAGAGGGTTCCCTTTTCTCCACATCCTCTCCAGCATTTATTGCTTGTAGACTTTTGGATGGCAGCCATTCTGACTGGTGTAAAGTGGTACCTCATTGTGGTTTTGATTTGCATTTCTCTGATAATGAGTGATGTTGAGCATCTTTTCATGTGTTTGTTAGCCATTTTTATGTCTTCTTTGGAGAAATGTCTGTATAGTTCTTTGGCCCACTTTTTGATTGGGTTGTTTATTTTTCTGGAATGGAGCTGCAGGAGTTGCTTGTATATTTTTGAGATTAGTTGTTAGCAATCCCACTGCTGGGCATACACACCGAGGAAACCAGAATTGAAAGAGACACGTGTACCCCAATGTTCATCGCCACATTGTTTACAATAGCCAGGACATGGAAGCAACCTAGATGCCCATCAACTGACAAATGGATAAGAAAGCTGTGGTACATATACACAATGGAATATTACTCAGCCATTAAAAAGAATTCATTTGAATCAGTTCTACTCAGGTGGACAGAACTGGAGCCTATTATCCAGAGTGAAGTAAGCCAGAAGGAAAAACAAAAATACAGTATACTAACGCATATATATGGAATTTAGAAAGATGGTAATGAGAACCCTGTATGCGAGACAGCAAAAGAAACGCAGATGTATAGAACAGTCTCATGGACTCTGTGGAAGAGGGCAAGGGTGGGATGATATGGGAGAATGGCATTGAAACATGTTAATTATCATATGTGAAATCAATCGCCAGCCCAGGTTTGATGCTCAGGGCTGGTGCACCGGGATGACCCAGAGAGAGGGAATCGGGAGGGAGGACGGAGGGGGGTTCTGGAAGGGGAACATATGTAAACCCATGGCAGATTCATGTCAATGTATGGCAAAACCAACACAATAAAGTAAAGAAAACTAAAAAAATAAATAAGTAAATAAAATAATAAAGCATTTTCTAAAAATATTCCAAACCATTCCGAGAAGATACTCAGATTAGTTTATCAAAATAACAGTTTAAATATTTTATTTTTTCCTCCCACTGCCTATCAGTTTCCAAATATTATTGATTTTTCTGTCAGCCTTTGACTTTTTCTCTCCATTTTAATAATAGCACCCCCCCACTAAAACAATTTAGAATGGCCTTTTCCTGATTTGAACCTTGTCGTTTACTGTTACTTTCACTAAGCTGAAAAAATCTTCATCTTCTAATCATATCATCCACAGCATTCATCATATCACTCTGTTAACTACCAAGTAAATTTTATTTCATTTGGCACATGAAATTTAAATCTTAGCAGAAGTATTTGAGTTCCTGATCTCCAATAGGAGAAAGGTCCCAGAAAGGACAATGGGAATATGTCATTAAGTAAGGTAGAAGATAAATTCCTTGGTAGTAATGATTCAAAAGCTAAGTGAAGAAAGTGTTTTCAGAAGGAAGGAAGGAATGATCAGTTGGCAAAAATGCTGACAAGTGGTCTGTTAAAATAAACCCTGATCATAGCCTTATCATGGCCACTGGAGAGCACCATGGAAGTCAGTGTTACCTTGACCAGCGTTTTCGGTGGAGCGGAAGAGAAAAGAGAGTTATTAAAGTGGTCTCCATGGAGAATAACTAAAAATAGTACTTTGTTGTTGATCAGTCGCTAAGTCGCGTCTGACTCTTTGCGACCCCATGGACTGCAGCACACCAGGCTTCCCTGTCTGTCACTGTCTCCTGGAGTTTGCTCAAATTCATGTCCATTGAGTAGGTCATACTATCTAACTATCTCATTCTCTGTTGCCCACTTCTCCTTTTGCCTTCATTCTTCCCCAGCATCAGTGTCTTTTCCAATGACTCAGTTCTCTGCATCAGGTGGCCAGAGTAGTAGAGTTGACAGCTTCATGGATCACAGCCTTGTCATGGTGAAGGGGCTTGCATAACTTGGTAAAGCTATGAGCCATGCTGTGCAGGAGCACCCAAGACAGATGGGTCATGGTGGAGAGTTCTGACCAAACGTGGTCCACTGGAGAAAGGAATGGCAAACCATTCCGATATTCTTGGTGTGAGAACCCCACGAGTGGTATGAAAAGGCAAAGAAAGTAGACACTGACTTTAAAAATACCTCTTGTAAATTTTGCTGTAAAGTGAAGCAGAAGGACTAGGAAAAAGATGAGCACTCAGGAGAAAATTTTTGTGTCTGATTTTAGAATTGCAGATACTATAGTATTTTCTGAATTAAATTTTAATTTATTTATTTTTATTTTTGGCTGTACTAGGTCTTCATTGCTGCCCAGGCTTTTTCTCTAGTTGCAGAGAGAGAAGGCTATTCTCTAGTTGTGGTGCTCGGGCTTCTCATTGCAGTGGCTTCTCTTGTGGCAGGGCACAGACTCCAGGGTGCATAGGCTTCAGTAGTCAAGGCCCATGGGCTCAATAGTTGCAGCTCCCAGGCTCTAGAACACAGGGTCAATAGTTGGGGTGCACGGGCTCAGTTGCTCTGCTACATGTGGAATCTTCCTGAATCAGGGATCAAACCAGTGTCTCCTGCATTACCAGGCAGATTCCTTACCACTGAGCTCCCAGGGAAGCCCACTACAGTATTTTTGATTCTCAAGACATGATCCAGTAAAGAATTAGACAGGGAATTTATGATGCATAATCATGGGAGGAAAGCTCTTGAATAAGTGAGAAGGATGCACAAGTAGAAAGTTTGCCGTTAGATAGGGGAGTGGTAAGTGGCAGTAAAATTGGTAAATTATGAGGTTATTGCAGATGGAATCTATTTTCTGACCTACTCAATTTTGCCTGTATAATGAAAAGCTAGACTAGTCTTTGTGTTTCCTAGTATTAAAAAAACAAAGACACTTTATCCTTTTCCTTAAACATTTTTTGTTTGTTTGTTAAAGTGATCACATCATGAACAAAATGCAGGGGCATGAAAGGGTTCGAGATTGTTCAGAGAAAAGTTTATAGTCTTTGGGGCAGGACTGACCTGGCATAGGGCTTCCCTGGTGGCTCGGGGGTAAAGAATCTGCCTGCCAATGCAGGAGACACGGATTTGATCCCTAGCTTGGGAAGATCCCCTGGAGAAAAAGTAAAGTGTTTGTCATTCAGCTGTGTCTGACTTTTTGGGACCCCATGAACTATAGCCTGCCAGGCTGCTCTGTCCATGGAATTTTTCTGGTCAAGAATACTGGAATGGCTTGCATTTCCTTCTCCAGGGGATCTTCCTGACCCAGGGATCAAACCCAGGTCTCCCGTATTGCAGGCAGATTCTTTAACTTTGAGCCACCAGGGAAGCCCATATCCCCTGGAGAAATGGCAACTCACTCCAAAATTCTTGCTTGGGAAACCCCATGGACAGAGGAGCCTGGCAGATTAGACTTAGCAACTAAACAACAGCAATACATATTCTACTTACCTCCTAAAGCTCATGAATTGCACCTTGACAATGGATGCAGTATACTCCGTCCAACTCATCTGAACCTACAAAGCATCATTTTCTTTAAAGAACTGAAATTCCATAAATAGAAAAATGTAGCATTTCTTTGAAAGTTATGAGATGATGAACATGGCTGATTTTAAGTACTTAAGATGGAAAGGCATTTACTTATTTTGAGTAAGTCTATTTAAGGCTTTTCAGTATTGACAAACTTGATGGATTATCTTTTTGTATTGTCTCAGGTCTCTGGGCTTACGTTGTTACAGCTTCACACACATACAAAATCAAATATCTTGAAATTATTTGCTACTTAAACTGATAAAGGCCACAACTTCCCATCCCGTATATATCAAAGACTGTATTACTTTCTATAAATAATGTGATAAATATGTTGTTTCTTTTTCATCCATAAGGAAAGTGAGTCCTTAGAATATCTTAGTAAATTTCTTATGGTTATGCAGCTAGCAAGTTGCAGAGTTAAAATTCCAATGCCTCAGATTCCAGTCTGTGCTCTTTATCTACATCAAGCTTCCTTGAAAGAGCAAATGCCATTTTTACTTAAGATTTGTGTGCAAACAAGAATTCATAAAATACTTTTTTTAAACCAATTATTTTGTGGGTTTTGGCATTCAGCACTCCTGAATTTAAATACCAGTTTCAGATTTATTTGTTGAGTAACCTTGTTTGTCCTCTCTGGGCTTTATTTTCCTGATGTGAAATGTGCATGGTACATATTTTGCAGTTATTGTGAAGATTTATTTTAGGGAGTGAAGAGAAATGTTGAATCCTACCCCAAGGTTAAAATAAGAACTATACAATGCTGTAATCAATATATAACTATAAGGTCCTAGTTATATTTGAGTTATAATCTTATAAACGGAACTTGAATAGAAAATACTGTTATTATTATTGTTGTTTAGTCACTAAGTTGTGTCCAACTCTTTTGCGACTCCATGGACTGTAGCCCACTAGGCTTTTACCTTTACACTGTCGTGTTCATTCACCGTTTCGTTATTCTGCAGTACCATTCCATTATTTTCCCACTGTCTGTGAAAATGTATACTGGAGACCTCTCTGTTTACCTGGGAGCATCTTTGGAAAACATATGCATAGGATAATTCATTTTGTAATGAGGTAAATATCTTTTTGAAAAAAGCACTGCTTGAAAAAGAAAGCTAGCTAGAAATATATAAGAAAGCAACAAAGTAGAAAATCATGATACATATTATATTTATTTTCTAGTACATAAGGTGCAGTAAGAGATTGAGTTTTTATATTGTTTGTTTTTTATGGTTATTATCCAAGCAGCCAAGAACGGTTATCTTTAACCTCTGAATTTTACATAAGTAGGAATAAGCCTCTTAAAAATTAAATGCAGACATTAGGCTGATTCAAACATAGTTTGTCTACTAGGCACAGTTCTAATCTATGTACATATGGTATTACATTAAGTTTCCAAATGATTCTATTATTATGTCCATTTTACAGTTGAGGAAACTGAGTTATTGAGAATTTTAGGAACTGATATCTAGATGGCAGAGCCAAGACGCAACCCTAGACAATCTGAATCTTGAATAAATATTCTTAAATACTTCCCTATGTTAATATTTGAAAGCTTCAGGCTTTGTGTCCGTTTGAAAAGGTGAATATTAAAACTTACTTTCTAGTATATAAGGATTCAATGAGATGGTTCCTGTAAAGAGCTTAATATAGTGCCTGCCACATAATAAATATTCATTAAATGCTGAAATGGGTTAGAATTTGGCTCCATGAGTCACTTGTTATGCAACCCTGAACAACTTCCTTTACCTCTGTGAAGTCAGTTTCTCATCTGTAAAATTGCTACTATGTGGTGATAAGATCCCCATTGAGCTGGACTGCTAACATCAAGCACAAAATTAACATCTATATCCTTTAAGAATCCAATGTATTTCAGGATTCTGTCATATTGGTTATACTTTATCCTCATATCTATGCATATACACATACATAGTCACACATCAAATAGAAAAAATATTTGAAACATATCTGACAGTCAAAGATTAATATCCTGACTTAGGGAGCACTTTTATACACTGTTGAGAAAAAAATAAAATAATCTAACCAAAAAGGAAGTAAAGAACAGGAAGAGGGAATTGACTAAGAAAGAGATACAAGTGAATATGATGGGCTTCAGAGGAGGCCACCCCAGAACATGTCATTG
>ML660770.1:18927307-18981231 GCA_007570785.1 Antilocapra americana
GAGGATGAGATGGTTGGATCGCATCGTCAGTTCAATGAACATGAGTTTGAGTAAACTCTGGGAGCTGGTGATGGACAGGGAGGCCTGGCGTGCTGCAGTCCATGGGGTCGCAAAGAGTCAGACACTACTGAGCAACTGAACTGAACTGAACTGAACTGATATATATATATATATATGTTTTTTTTTTCTTTTAAATAAAAAAGACTTTGCATGGTGTGGCAAACATTTCTTTAACAAATATCTTCTCTTTCCATTTTCCTGTGAATTATCTTCCTTTCTTTTGATGTTCTATCCCCTACCCTTCTTCTCCTTAATCCAGGATGGCATAAAAGCCTCAGTTGCCTGACTCGGAGAGCCTCTCATGTCTTCATGGGGCTCCCATGCATATGTAATTAAATTTGTTTCCCTTGTGTACTGTCTCATATCAATTTAATTATAGATCAGCAAACAAACTAAAAAGAGAAGGGAAATGTTTTCTTCTGCTACAAATACAAGTGAAGATAAGTAAATACAAATGAATCAAATTAAATAAAGATATTTTACTGCCTGGCTGCATGACAATGAAATGAAACAAACATAGGTATATAAGTTTTCTCTTACCAAACTGACAAGACAATTTTGTTCTATGGACTATGCCATATTTACAAGTGTGTGAGTGAGCAAACCTTGTTACACCACTAAAGTGAAAGTGAAAGTCACTCAGTCATGTCCAACTCCGTGATCCCATGGACTGTACAGTCCATGGAATTTTCCAGGCCACAATACTGGAGTGGGTAGCCTGACCCCTCTCCAGGGGATCTTCCCAACCCAGAGATCGAACCCAGGTCTGCAAAATAATTGCAGGCAGATTCTTTACCAGCTGAGCCACAGGGAAGCCCAAGAATACTGGAGTGGGGTAGGCTTTCTGATAGCTCAGCTATACCACTAAGGGAAGTATGAAATATTAAAACCTATTTAAAAAATTCTTGACAATGTGTATTAAAACTTTATCAAACTGCATTTGGCCATGTAGTTGCATTTTTAAATGTCTATTCTAAGATAATTATAAATATGCCCAGTATTATACAAGGTACACATAACTGCATCATTTTATAGATTTAGGAAATAGCTTATATTTTCAGCCTCAGAGAAGAAATTTAGTAAATTAAGGAATGGGTATTTGAAGAATATTAAACAACATGGACATGTATTCTTGATATACTAAATGAATAAGAATTATAAAGTGCATGTCCCAGAATCATAACTTTATTAAAGAAAGCATGTAAATATGCCCCCAAATGACAGCAAGAATGGTTAGCACTAGGTAACCAGATAAAAAATCATTTTACTTCTCATGTTTTTCTATATTATCCAATGTTTCTATCATATTCTGTATTTTTCTCATTATCTAAAAATAAAATATAATCATAAGTAAATTATAATGCAAATTATAACTGGAAAATATTTGCAATTACTTAATTTGTTCAACAAATGTTTATTATTCATCCATTATGTGCCAAATACTCGCCCAGGCAATGGAAACACAGTGATACACAAGACAGAATTCTTGCCCTTATAAAGTATACCTTCTGGTAGAGAATATGGATAAAAAACAAGTAAATAAAAGAATTCTGAAGATAATTACAGATAATGAGAATTACTCTGAAAGAATAAACAGGGCTCAGGTGAGGTTTAGTTTGAGTCCTAAAGGATGAGAGAGCCAAGGGGAGGCAATGGGAAGAATGTTTCTGGCAGGAAGGAAACAGGTGAGTCTGGAAGCATTAAAGAATTTGGTAAAGACAGAGGACCATACAGGCAGGCAGGGCGCTTCCTTCGTGGCTTAGGCAATAAAGAATCTGCCTGCGATTCAGGAGAACTGGGCTTGATTCCTGGGTTGGGATGATCTCCTGGAGAAGGGAATGGCTACTCACTCCAGTATTCTTGCCTGGAGAATTCGATGGACAGAGTTGCCTAGTGGGCTACAGTGCATGAGGTCACAAAGAGTTGGACACAACTGAGTGACTGATGCAATAACACAAGTCCTGGTAGTGTGAATGATGAGTGTAGGGTATGAGACGAGATCAAGAGGTGGACGGAGGGCAGAAAAGCTAAGGGTGTGTAAGTCCTGATAAGGAGTTTGTTGTTGTTTTTACCCTAATTTGAAAAGAAATGATTAATGGCTTTTAAGCAGAGAAAAGACACCATTTTTATGTTTTTTTTTTTTTTCCAAAAGACCAATTCTGCCTGTTATTGATGGTTGATACAAAAAGTCCATGGTGGTGGATTAGTCGGTGGTTTAGTCACTAAGTCGTGTCCAACTCTTGCAACCCTGTAGCCTACCAGGCTCCTCTGTCCATGGGATTCTCCAGCCAAGAATACTGGAGTGGGTTGCCATTTCCTTCTCCAGGGGATCTTCCCAACCTAGGGATCAAACTCAGGTCTCCTGCACTGCAGGCAGATTCTTTACCATCTGAGCTACAAGGAAAGCCCCTAAAAGTGCATAGTAATAAATAAAAGAGAACAACAAAACTGCAATGGGAAAATGGCCAATGAATGGGAAGAGGAATAAATACAAATTAATAAGAAACATGGAAAAATATTCAGCTACACTAGTAATCAAAACCACAAGTTTAAATGATTTTTCACCATTAAAGTAGCACAATTATAGAAATTTAATATGTATCAATGATATTGTAGGTAGACAATAGCAAAATAATCATTTCTGAATAATCACTCTTGGCAAAGACGTACATACAAAATGCTGATCTACATAGTGTTTTCACTGTTTTATTTTTCACTTGAAGAGGAATTACATGCAACTTTTGCACCATTCTGTTTTTCATGAAAACTCTACTAGTAACAGGTATTGTTTTGATAATAACTGTTTTTATATTTCATAATATAATTTTTATTATTTTATAATCAGAAAAGTGGTTATTGAGGAAGTCCCAATAAGTTCTTCATAACACATAGACAACATGATATAGAAGAAATAATGAAATTTTAAAAAGGTTTTGGAATATGTAACACATACAGATTTAAATATCAAATAGCATAAAGCCAATTGAAACAATTATTTTCTCAAAAGCCTATAGTGTGAAAACTTTTACCTTGAACCACATTACAGCCTGAGAAAGTGTGATAGGTCCAAGCCCAGAGATTTATTTTTACTTGCAAAACTATTTGTTATTTTATAATTCCAAATTTTCTAGGGACCTAGAATAAAAGCCAGCATTTATGAGTATTGTCACTACATAATCCTAACCAGGCAGAATCCAGGGGTTCACCATTCTCTTAGTAGCAGTATTAATTTGCTAATACAGTAGGACTTCCAGATTTAAATATTCTGCCCAGTAGGAAATCTGGAATAATCGGTTCAAACTTTCTGGGAGTCTTATGATGACTGCTGAACATCCCTGATCAAGCCCTTGAAAAGAGAGCTGCTTTCCTCTGACAACTGCTGCTTTATTACAGATTGACTTTTTTATGTCAGAGATTCTATTAGAAAAAAGGTCATCATGGGATCCTGATTATCTCTACAAGAAATGTGGGTTCAGTTAGGGCTTAAATTCATTTCTGGAAATATTAAAACCCGACAATAACTCACTTGGAGCAATAGTTACCAACTTCGTACTTTTTAAAAGGAAAAAATTCAACCTTTAAATATAAAGAAATAGTGTCCCTTTATTTGCTATTGCAGTTCTTATTTCTAAGAAAGCTGAGTACATTTTGAAAGTACACACAGATAAATAGTCCTGTAGTCTAAAATTTCCAATACAAAAGCAAAAGGAGAATTTGCAAAATGTGCTCTCATGCAAAGAACTGCCCATTTATCACCATTTGATGAAAATGCGTGTGTATGTGTGTTACATATATATATATATACATAAAACACTTGCTTAACTCATACACAAACAGCAAAGTTGGAAAAGATCAGGCTTTGAAAACCGGTCCTAGAAAATAGATTTATCCATGCCAATTTGTGTTTCTGTATATATTTTAAATACAATAAGATTGATTATGAACAGGAGGTTCATTTTGTTTACTTTTTTCCAGAAAGGGTTTCTAACATTCATAGAAAGAACTGAAGTACGAAGCCATAGAAATCAACAATATCTCAATATATATCACACAGCAGAGTTAAAATCATCACACCAGCTCTTTTTACATATCATTGCTACTGGTGATTTCTCCAAATTCTTCCATCATTAATTCCTGTAAGGGCTTTTCAGCGCTTATCCCACAAAGCACAATCTTCTCATGTGGGTTTTTAACTGTCGATTCCTGCGCTGACAGATGAGATGTATTGATGACCACAGTGTCTTTAGCTCTCAGAGTGTAGGCTTCCTTGGATTTTGCTCTTTTTTGGCAGAGCTGGAGGTGAAAAGCATCTCGGAAACCACGACGAAAATTTTCATTGAAGAAACCATAAATGATGGGGTTGACGCTGCTGTTGCAGAAGGCTAGCCAGTGTGCAAAAGGGTAGATGTAGATATTGATGACCTGCAGTTCATTTGGAGACAGATCAACATAATCCGAGAGCATCATCAGGGTCCACAGGGGCAACCAGGAGAGAATGAAAAGCAGGGCCACGGTCAGGAGCATCTTAATGACCTTCTGCTTTTTCTTGGATACCACGTGCCACTGCTCCTGGTTCTGTTTGCCTGTGTGGGGCACTTTCCTCTTGAACAGTGAAATTCCAATCCTTCCATACATGATGACAATGAGGGACAGGGGAGCCAGGTAGATATTGGCAAACAGCACTGTGGTGTAGATCCTCCTCATTTCCTGACTTGGCCAGTCTTCCCGGCACCAGTAGACTGGGCTGGTTTTATCCTGGGAGTTGAATCTCACTCGGTAATTTTTTTCTTCCTGCACATGTAACATGACTGCAGATGGGGACATAATGGCGATGGCCAGGACCCAGATAATCATAATGATGACAAATGCCGTCTTGATAGTGAGCTTTGGTTTAAAAGGGTAGATGACACATCGGAACCTGTAATTAAAGGCAAATATCAGTGAAGGACTGCCTCGTAACGTCTGGCTGAGTCATTAATTAAATTTAAGTAATTACAGTCTTCCATCCATGTTCTCCCTAAAACGTAGAAAGTTAGACTTAGGAGAGAGGCATTTTCTATAATTAATATATGAGATTAATTCCAACTCAAAATATGAATAAGTGGAGTATATCAGACACTTTTAATAGTAAAAGTACTCAGGCTTCCCTGGTGGTCCAGTGATTAGGAATCCATCTTGCAGTGCCAGGGACACTGGTTTGATCCCTGGTCCCGGAGGATCTCACATGCCGCAGAGTGGCTGAGTTGGTGCATCACAACTACTGAGCCAGTGCTCTAGAGCCTGTGAACCACAACTACAGAACCCCGTGTGCCCCAGCTACTAAAGGCTGCATGCCTAGATCCTCTGCTCCGCCACAGGAGAAGCTGCTGCGAGGTGAAGCCTGTGCACCACAACGAAGAGTAGCCCCACTCGCTGCAATTAGAGAAAAGCCTATGCACAGCAACAAAGACCCAGCACAGCCAAAAAATAAGTTAAATAAATAAATGCAATAAACCTTTAGGAAAAAAGCATGGATATATGTATATGTATTTACAACTGATTCACTTTGCTGTATAGCAGAAATTAACACAACATTGTAAATCAACTCTACTCCAATAATTTTTTTAATTATAGGAATAAGTTTTATTTTTAACCTTCTGAAGTAAAAAATCTATTAACAAGACTTAGTTGATACCTGGTTACCTCATACAGGAATTTTTTTTCCCCTTGAAAACACACTTTCACTGCACTCTTTAGAAAACAGGCCAGAAGAAACTGGCATTTAACAAGTTCTGTTAAGAACATTCTACCACATTCATGTTTTTCATGATGCTGGAAACAATGAGTTACATATCAATTTAACCTATCTCTCAGAAGAAGAAATAAGACAATTGAAATAACTGGTTCTCTAATCTTTAGTTTTGTTTCCACAAATAAAACCTAATACTTTTCACAATGAAAGTGAAAAGAAAGTGAAGTTGCTCAGTCATATCCAATTCTTTGTGACCCTATGGACTATAGCCTACCAGGCTCCTCTGTCCAGGGTGTTTTTCAGGCAAGAATACTGGAGTGGGATGCCATTTCCTTCTCCATCCAATAAAAAATTTAAAGATATAATAAAAATGTTAGTGTTAACCAGCCCATATTGAACATTTAATATTCTGCTCTAGGTCCTTTCCATTGGTTTGCATGGATTGTATCATTAAGCCTTTTATGGGGAAAAGGCTTAGAAAAGGTAAAAGTTCTTGCCCATAATCACACATGATTGTTGATTTGGTTTGGCTCCAGAGCCCATATTCTAATACTCTCTTTCATGCCCTTCTGTGGTTCACTCACACATGATCTGTGTGCTTGGACATGTAATTTGCTTTGGCCAGTTAGTTGAACATTAGCAAGCATGGTATAAGTGGAAGCCTGAGTGAATTCTGCTATAAGACATAGAGTAGGAGAAGCACACAAGGCACCCAGCCAATCTACAGAGTTGTGGGAAGTACTAAAACACTACTGTTTTGAGCCACCAAGTGTTTTGGTGTTTTTTTCAGAGCTCTAAAAGTCTGAGAGTTTCCAGTTATGAGTTCTGTTCATACACCTTCCTGGTTTTCTATATCAACATCAATATGAAGGGTAACTCTGGTTCATTTTACTGCTATTAAATTTTGTCATTGTGATTCTTAATGTTATTATTGATATTCAGTATGCTCATTATAAGATAACCATAAGCTCAGTCATTCAGTCATGTCTAACTCTTTGTGACCCCATAAACTGTAGCCTGCCAGACTCCTCTTTCCATGGAATTTTCCAGGCAAGATTACTGGAGTGGGTTGCCATTTCCTTCTCCAGTATAAGATAATCATACAGTTATGCAACTGCATAAAATATTTTTCAAAGTATTATCATCTGCTGAAGTTTCTTTGATTTTTGTGATGACTCTATAAAACTAAAATGTTACAGAACTTACTGTTTCCCAGATCTTCAGGTAAGGAAATAGAGTTTTTAAATGGCTTAGAAGCAACTCAAACTAATTTATCTAATATCTTTATATAATGACTAGTTAGCTTGAGCTTTGACTGCTCTGTTGTCTTTCTTTACAACTCCTTCAAAGCATATGTAAGGTCTTGTCGTTTTTGTTGTTGCTCAGTTGCTAAGTTGTGTCCAGATCTCTGCGACCCCATGGACTGCACCACGTCAGGCTCCTCTGTCCTCCACTATCTCCCAGAGTTTGTTCAAATTCATGTCCATTGAGTTGGTGAAGCTCTTCAACCACCTAATTCTCTGTCGCCCCTTCTCCTCCTGTCCTCAATCTTTCCCAGCATCAGTGTTTTCCAATGAGTCAGTTCTTCACATCAGGTGGCCAAAGTATTGAAGTTTCAGCTTCAGCATCAGTCCTTCCAACGAATATTCATGTTGATTTCCTTTAGGATTGACTGGTTTGATCTCTTTGTAGTCCAAGGAACTCTCAAGAGTCTTCTCCAGCAGCACAGTTCGAAAGCATCAATTCTTTAGCTCTCAGCCTTCTTCATGGTCCAACTCTCACATCCCTAGAGGACTACTGGAAAATATGTAGCTTGACTATATGGAGTTTGTCCACAAAGTGATGTCTTTGTTTTTTAATCCACTGCATAGGTTTGTCATGAGGCTTCCCTCGTAACTTCCAAGAAGCAAGCATCTTTTCATTTTGTGGCTGGGGTCACCATCCAGTGCTTTTGGAGTCCAAGAAAATAAAATCTGCCACTGTTTCCACTTTGTCCCCATCTAGTGATGTGTCACCCATGAAGTGATAGGTCTTCTGTCTTAACCTCCAAGTTTTCATCCAGTCTTCTAATCAGTGAATTCCCATTTACTCACCCTTAAATTATGGATAACTTCATGGGTGCTGTTCTAGATATTTTTGCTCCTTTTGTAAACCAATTATGGAAACTAAGTATTATTTTTTCATTCATTCATTCATCAAATAACACACTATACCTTGTTATAGAAGGCCAAACTAAGACATGGATCATCTCTAATTATTTAATTTGAAAATACAAAAACTTTACTAGTTTTATTTTATTATTGAACTCTTAGTGTGTATGTGTGTGTGTATGTGTGTGTGTGTGTGGTTTCTCAGGTGGTGCAGTGGTAAAGAATGCTCCTGGCAATGCAGAAGACATGGGTTTGATCCCTGGCTCAGAAAGATCCCCTGGAGTAGGAAATGGCAACCCACTCCAGTATTCTTGCCTAGAAAATTCCATGGACAGAGGAACCCGGCAGGCCACAGTCTATGTGGTCTCAGAGTCGTAAATGACTGAGTGACTGAACATGCACACACATGCACTCTCTCTCTCTCTCTCTCTCTCTCTCTCTCTATATATATATATATATATATATATATTTATTTATATATATATATATTTATATATATATATAAAGGGATATATATTGTGGATACAATTTATGTATATATAATACATAAATATATACACACACATATATACTATGCAAATGTATATATATTATATACATAATATAATATATAAAGGGATATATTATGAATACAATTTTAAGTAGATATGCCCAAATGTAGTAGATTACACATTTTTCACTGGTTAGGTAGAATAGTTGCAGACATGCTCAATTTTCTGGATTCAGGGTTTGGAGTTGACCTACCTATCCACTGCTATTGCAACTAAAGTAAAGACAGAAGCCGCAACGGATATTCCCTGGACCAAGCCACTGATCTTGCACATAGTACTTCCAAAAGGCCATCCTGAAAGGGAAATAGAACAGTTAGTCTTCGGAGAGATCATACATGTATATTTTAATTTTACTGAAGTTTTGAAGAGAAAGACATGAAATCAGATGCATGTAACTGTTTCCTAATAGATCCAGGGAACAATCAATGTTTCCCATTATTTTCATTAATATATTCAGAGCTTTGTTTTTCAGTATATTAATAATGTCAAAGCTTGTACAGTAGTTTCAACATTCTATATGCTCTAATAAATATTTTTCATCTATTAACATATCTAATCCCCACAAAAGGATTTTGGAAGCTTTATTATTCACCTCATTCACATCTTTTTGATGTGTTTTTATGTTTGAAGGTATTGGCAAGAAACTTAACTCTCCTGGAAGAAAATCTGAGAATACATTATTGATAGCTATACTCAAAACATTAAACAAATCAAATATGATGCTCTTATTAAATCCAGGAAAACAAAAAACATTTTATAAGAGAAAAAGTAGCTATCATAGTACTCTACATGGTTCAGCAGGGGTAAGATACATATAATAATAGGAATGCATACCCTAAATACTGATTTAACAAAAAACAGTGATATGCTCATATTGAGAGAATGAGGGAGGTAAAAAATGAATGTATATTTGTGGCTCTGTATAAATGTGACTATTGGCATTTATACCGAATTTCAGCCAGTCATGTTATTTTTCCAATTTCACATTCAGACAGTTTCTATGGATTTATATTCTTTTGTCCTAGTGCTGTCAGTTCAGCAGAGTTTGGTGAGGTAAACTATCTCTTGGGGTGGAAGAGGATAATGAGAACTAAATTGCATCTTCTGCAGTTGAATAATATATTAGAATAAAAACATGTTATTCAGAAATATGATAGTAATTACCAAAAATAAAGGCAAAAATGCTGAATGTGGCTGCCTTCTGGGAATAGGAATTAGGGGTAGGGAAGGGTACTGTGTATGAAAACTACTTAACTAGTAATTTAATTATAGATATTTATGGGGGACATATTGAGATCATTTCTTAAGTTTATTGAGACAACAATTTTTATCAATTCTTTTTGTCTAGCACATCTTAAAAATGTACATCATTAATAAACATTGCTTTTAAATGACATGGAAGCATAGAATTTATGTAGTATATTATGATAGACTAGCCACTCTAAACATTCCCTGACTCCTACTTCAGAGAAAGGAAAGAAACAGAAATAAATTCTTAAGAGAAATCCCTATTTTTCAGTAAACCTATGTTGAATGCCATAATGGGAAAGAACTGTGATATGACTTTTGTTATTGTTGTTAAGTTGCTCTATTGTGTCTAACTAAATAGCAGTAACAACAAACCACACCATAGTTCTTTCCCTTTTATGGCATTCAACATCAGTTTACTTTCTGGGCAAGATTGTTGGAGTGGGTTGCCATTTTCTCCTTTAGGGAAACTTTCCGACCCAGGGATTGAATCCACATCTCCGCATCTCCTGCACTGCAAGCAAATTCTTTACTCCTGAGCCACCACAGTAGCCCCAAGATATGGCTTGTTTGATATAAATATTTTTTAAATTTTCTTATACAGATTTGGAATATAAGTATCTTGAGTGTGATTCATTGGTTAATACAACAAATGCTTGTTAATCAGGTACTATGTACCAAAACTCTACTGGGAGATGTAGATACCATTCCTATACTTCTGTGGTGTATAATGTGATGTTTTGTGCTTGGTCGCTCAGTTGTGTCCAACTCTTTGTGACTCCATGGACTGCAGCCCTCCAGGCTCTTCTCTCCATGGGGATTTTCCAGACAAGAAAACTAGAGTGGGTTGCTATGTCCTCCTCCAGGGGAATCTTCCCAACCCGATCGATTACAGGTGGATTCTTTACCAGCTGAGCTACCAGGGAAGGCCATAATGTTGTGTTAAGTGGTAATACAGACCCAGAAGTCCTCTAGGGTAGCACTCGAACCATTGTTTATGTTGCACATGTAAATTACTATTCCATGAATGAAACTACAACTTTGTGACATATCATTGGTCCTGCTGCTTGCCTTCCATCAAAAACCGTTGGAAATCTCCCAACAACCAGGGAAGCCCAGTTAACCACAAGAGGGTCTAAATATCTATTCATGTTAGATTGAAGACATCATATTAATGGAAACCACACTTAACAGTTCTTTGAGCTTTACAATCCATAATAGTCTCAAGAAAATTCCTCCCGTACTATATGTGCTCAGAACTGCCAAGGAAATTCAAAATCTTCACGTTATTCACGGATGACCTTCAGTGAACTCTATAAAAATAACAGCCTCCACAGCTAATCTCTGTCACTTACTTTACTTTTCCCCATAGTTCTTTTTATTCTCTGACTGTTTATATAGCTTTTTATTTGGTGTTTTTTATCCTCCTTTATAATGTAGGCCTCATGAGGACAGCTACTTGGAGTTCTTGGGACTGCGTAAATGTTTGAAATGAATGGATGACCTTACCATGGCTGTAGGGATATGGGACAAACATTTTTTTCATATTATCTTTGAGCTGTACACAAATCAACGTAAGTGAAGTCACTCAGTCGTGCTCAACTGTTTGTGACCCCATAGACTGTAGCGCACCAGGCTCCCCCATCCATGGGATTTTCCAGGCCAGAATACTGGAGTGGATCAACATACCTGCTATGATATTGTCCAGCAGTGTGATAGGCATACAGAATATACCAACTAGTAGATCACTTATGGCCAGGTTCAAGATGAAGAGATTAGTGACTGTGTGCATATGTTTGTTCCTCATTACAATGAAGCAAACCACTGTATTTCCCACCATGCATAGGAAGAAGATCAAAAAGTAGGAAATAATGAAAATCGCTGCCACTTGAGGCTGGTGAAGATAGTAGTTCACATAGGTGATATTGATATCTGAGTACAGGTCATGTATTGTGTCATTACTCCAAATGTAATGCCAGTTTCCTGTAGAGTTTGAATCCCATTCCTCACTCATGATGGACCTGAACAAAGAAGAAGCAGAAAAGAAAAACATGATTAAAAAATCAAGAGGATATAAGCTTAAGAGAGCTTTAGAGAGATGCTTTTAAAATTCCATGGAATTTTGATAGACTTTCTATAAGGACCCATGGGCTTCTCTGATGTCTCAGGGGTAAAGAAACCACCTACCAATACAGAATCCTTGAGTCAGGAAGATCTCCTGGAGAAGGAAATGGCAACCCACTGTAGTATTCTAGCCTGGTGGGCTGCAGTCCATGGAGTTGCGAGGAACTGGACACAACTGAGCAAATACACACACACACACACACACACACACACACACACACACACAATGACCCATAAGTTTTGCTTAAAAGGGCCTCTCTGGTAGTTCAGATGGTAAAGAATCTACCTGCTATGCAGGAGACCCAGGTTTGATCTCTGAGTCAGGAAGATCCCCTGAAGAAAGGGAATGGTTACCTACTCCAGTATTATAAATAAGTTATAAATCAGACACTCAAATTACTAGGATTCTAATCAAGAGCACTTGAAAATTCCACTTTATGCTACAAGTAAAAATTATTATTATGTCATATTTCCTTGATGTATTCTATATTATTCATTTCTTTACCATACTTTCTATCCACTTGCAAAATTTCAAGGGAAATCCTCCAAAACTCCTCTTTCACCTGCCTTCAAATATCATAACCTGTCAAAATCTACTTGTTCTAACTAACATGCCTTGAGCTTTCCTGATATTTGAATGAGATGAAATGTCTACATCTTCAAAGTTTGCATTGAAAAGAGCTTATTATATTTTCCTTATTCTGCTTTGACTCAGTTAATTGGATATTCTTTTTATATACTTCTATATGTAGACAGAGCCACAAAACTGGATTTCTTAAAATAGGCCTGGGTTACTTATCTTGGTTTTACATAACATAATTCAATTCACATAGTATTTATTCAATAAATATTTATTTAAAATCTATGTATCTTAAGAAAGACAAAAATCAATGGGTGTCATAGGTCCTGGTAACACTCCCAAGTTTGATGGTTTATTAGAAAGATTCACAGGACTCAGCATATTGTGTGTGTGTGCTAAGTCACTCAGTGGTGTCTGACTTTTTGCGACTCTATGGACTGTAGCCCGCCAGGCTCCCTCTGTCCATGGGATTTTCCAGGCAAGAATACTGGAGTGAGGCTGCCATTTCCTATACCAGGGGATCTTTCAAACCCAGGTATAGAACCCACGTTTCCTGCATTGCAGGTGGATTCTTTACCACTGAGCCACCTGGGAAGACCAGCATACAGTGTATTCACAGTTAGTTTTATTATAACAAAGGGATCCCAAGCAAAATCAGCAAATAGAAAGGCACATGGAGTAAAATCTGCAGGAAGCCAGGCACAGGGTTCTAAGAGCTCTAGCCCAGTCCAGTCTCACAGGACATGCCTAATTCTTTCAGTGACAAGTTTGACAACAAGTGTTAAATGTAGTCGAAGAGGAAGGCTTGTTACTCAATTCCAAGGTTTTTAATTAGAGAGAGAGAGATCATATGGGCAACTTCTTTTTATAATGTGTCAAAATTCTAGGCTCCCAGATGGAAAATAAATGTGCAGCATGAACTATATGATTGTATAAACAAACTAGGCACAGTGAACCACTCTACCTTTTAAGGAAACTTTGTATCAAGATAGGGAGCTGTTTCGAATTTATTTAAATTCCCAGACTCTAATCCAGGGCCCAGCTTGCAAACTGAGCCTTTCTAAAGATAGCAGACTCAGGGCTACTTGTTAACCCTTTTCTGCATGCCTTGAAAATTGGGTAGAATGTTATATGTGTCTTTAAATGAAAATCAACTCGACAGTGGACATGTACCATGGAGCTCCCATATTTCTGTTTTTAGGAGTAGTTGAATTGTTGAGGGTAAATTCAAATGTCTTTACAGGTAGATAATCAGACCCCAGTTTGCAGAAGACTGAACCATTTAGTGACCTCATTATCACTTAGCATTCTTTAGTCTTTTACCAAATACACATTTACATCATATTAGAGGAGTATCTCTATTTTTGTCAATGCTGCATAAGATTACTATATGTGTTACTTCTGATACTTGACTTTGGATAGTTTTTGTATTTTAGGTACAGGAAAGTACCTAAATTATTAGTACAAGTTTGTTAGTAATATAAAATAACTCAAGGAGGGTCATTTTTCTCCAACAGTTCCCATTATTTTGCCATTTAATTTCTTCCCTTTCCTCAAATTTTTAAAATTCATTTTTGCTTTTCTGTATTTCATATTCCTAAAGTTAGATAAAAACCGAAAGTGAAAAGCAAAGTGAGCATGGGATCAGGTGAAGGCTTGGAGAAGAGAAAAGAAAGGAATTTGAGTAGAACCAACTGTATGCGGCTATACAAATTCAAGCTGAGAAAGTCTATGGGGTCCAGAGACACACTGAGAAAACCTACCAGCTTGACAAAACTCATTTTAGTTAAAGTTTCCAAAAGAAAAGCTTTCACACAAATATTTAAAGATATTTGTACCTAAGGCAAGGAAGCACTTTAAATACAAATGAGAAAAACATGAGAAAAATGTAGGATGCTAAGAGTTACTAACAAAAAACATTTTTCTGTGGATTCAATTAGAGCTGGCAAACATATGGGTAGACTATATCATAAGATTTAATGCTTTATATTTACACATTCTTTTTCTTATAACCAGGCTGAAAGCAATCACGTTTGTCCAAAGCAGATAAGCATCCATGATGCATCTGTTGAAATTAGAGGGTTAGGAAGATTAATATGGACTCTTCCAGTGTATTATATTAAACTCCATGTCAGTCATTTTAAGATAGAAGAGTCTCTTTTCCTCTTATTCCAATAGATTTTTTTTTTTAATTTGGATACATCAGGTCTTAGTTGTGGCACAAGGGACTTTTAGTTGCTGTTCATGAACTTTCTAGTTGTGATGTGTGGATTTAGTTGTTCTAAGGCTTGTGGGATCTTAGTTCCCCAACCAATCAGGGATCAAACCCACATCCCCAGCATTTCAAGGCATATTCTCAACCAGGAAAGTCCCCCAATAGATTTTTAATAAACTAAAATCATATTTTGTTTTGGGGGCCAACATGGATCTCACTATTCCTGTTACTGGTTTGCTAACTGCAAAATAGCATGCAAAATGCAATGGAGAGAGTCAAACAAAGAGTCTGTCATTTTAAGTGTTATTTTCTCCTAACATTCAGTTATAAAATTTTTGTACATGAGGTCAGAGCTTTGACCATTAGATTAACCTATAATAATGTGACTTTGGGAACAACATCATCACTCATAGAATTACTATAGTGAAGTGGAGAAAAGTCAGATCCTGATTTATCTCAATGTAATACATCAGGGACAACTGCTCTTTGCTATTCATGCATCAGACATCTTTCTTACTGGGCACTTAAAAGTTCCATACAGTTGATTAAAAAGCTTTAAATAAAATGTACCCCTGGTTGAACACCTTTAAAACTAAAATTATTTAAAGTATACTCTGTGAATCATATTCATTTCTAGATGAAATAATATAAGGAGAAAGAAACTTGAGTATATCAGTTTGAGGAAGGCAAATTTACACAGACTGATGATTTAGTAGTTTCAAAATGCCTCACTGAAAATGTGTGATGTCTTTTTAATAACAAAGTCTAAACGTTACAAGTTAGAACATACATGTTAGGTAGATAAATTGTAAATATAAGCCATTTTGCCAAAAATTAGTCTTATATTCTCCATTTCTACATGGGAAAATACCTGATGAATAAAATACTTGGTTGCGAGCTTTCTTTTTCATTCATTCATCTTTAATTCTGGAGAGAAAAAAAACGGAATAATAGGATAAACTTCATGAGTTCCATTTACAATCCTGTTACAATTTATTCAGACTCCTCTGTAGGAAGAGTATCTAGGTCTTCAGGAAGAGAAGTCAGGAGAAAAAAATGATTAAAAATTTTTTTCTTCTTGGAATTGTACCTGCCAAAATCTATCTACACTGACAGTAGATAGATTACTCTGGAAGATGGAATGGTTGGATAATACCTTTTTTTTGCTTATTTATATTTCTCAACATTTTTCCTATTTCAAGATTTTTTTATAATCTGGAAAAAATGCTTCCATATTATTATTTGAATTCAACTGTACAGAATAAAACCACTTGGCATGGCTTAACTTCTTCTTATAAGTTCACAATAGTGATAAGTCTCTTGTTGTTATTGTTGTTTAGTTGCTCACTCGTGTTTGACTCTTTTGTGGCCCCATGGACGGTAACATGACAGGCTCCTCTGTCCATGGGTTCTCTCTAGGCAAGAATACTAGGATGGTTTGCCATCTCCTATGCCAGGGGATCTTCCTGACCCAGGGATCAAACCCACGTCTTCTGTAAGTCTCCTGCGTTTCTGGCTATAAATGGTGTTACTTTACCCAAAATAGTTGCCCTCTCTATTTTTGTCATCCTTCTCTCTTTGGCCTTTCCCCTATTGCTTCTATTATTGTTGTTGTTATTATTAATTTTACTGTATTCTTCATGTTTTCCTTTTTATTTCTGTGTATTTGTACAAGGACTTAAGTACAGGAAGGTGGTGTTATTTACTTCTATCTATTTTGGATTATCTAAGGTCTAATGATTATCATTAAAAGGTATTGCAGTTATTACGCAACTAATTTAATAATTATGAACTGACTAAATTAAATACAAGCAGTTATGACAACTTAGATTGCTAAAATCATTGAATTGAGACAGAGAAAACAGAAATAACAGAAATGCTGTAAAGGCACATGCTTAAACTGGGGGTGAATAACTACAAGAGGCAGAGTAATATGGCGTAATATCTTAATTTTCAAAACAATTTCAAATATATCACCAGAGGACAGCAGTATCATGTAAGTACAAAATGTCCTTCCTTTTCCCACCTCCATTTAACAACTAAAATTTGGTATTCACTCATGAACAAAAGTGCCACTGTGGGAGTTGTGGGGTCCAGCACCAAATGCCAAGGGACTCAGGAGGAATCTCTCCCACCTAGGCATCGCTTAATAGGCAGACAAACTTCATATGGGCTTTGCAACCAGCAGGAGCCCATGAACTGGTTCCAGCTCTCTTCAGCCACAGCTGGGAAAACCTGCAGAATGCTGATAAGGGCAGACACCCACAGAAGAGAGAGCCTCTGTAGAAGTTCTGGTTGAGGAGAGATTCCAGCACTCTCTTAGATCAAAAAGAGTTTGGAAGCATCAGAGAGGGTAAGAGAAACTTCGCTAGCACCACACTCATATCTGGTGCTGATTAATAGCGAGTGTTGGGTAAGAACCCTTGGACTTCTTTTCTCTGAATCAAAACAATTGCATGCGTGCTGAGTAGCTTAAGTCATGTCCGACTCTTTGTGACTCCATGGACCATAACCCGCCAGGCTCCTCTGTCCATATAATTCCCCAGGCAGGAATATTGGAGTGGGTTGCCATTTCCTTCTCCAAGGGATCTTCCAAACCCAGGGATTGAACCCGTGTCTCTTATGTCTCCTGCATTGGCAGGCATGCTCTTTATCAGCTGAGCCGTCAGGAAAGAAGTTTCAAATAGCTGTGCACAACTGAAGATATCAGCAATTGAGATATCAAAAAATCTTGAGTTATGTTCACTGTGAACATGGTTTATTCCTGCTCCTCATTGGGTATTTCAAATCTTGGTGGTCATCAAGCTATGAAAAACATTATTCTTTGTTTAAGATATTAAAGGTTGTGGTGATACTATAATAATTTCAGAATCTTGTGGCAAAGAAATTTTAACTGAGAGGTTAGAGAGTGAACTGATTGGAGGTGTTGAAGCAGCTGGTTTGTGGCCCACTTCCCCCCCAAACATCATGAGAAAGCCTTCAGAGAAGAAAAGAAGGCTGATGATTCAGACTAACGTTCTTGTGAACATAATAACTAGACCTCCAGGTAACGTTATTATCTAAGATTATGGCCTTATCTATTTAAAGTTTTTAACAGGATATTCCTAAGATTTGCTTTTGATAAATAAACCTAGAGTCTATGGATTGAGGAGGTAAGACTCCCTAGAAAATGTCATGTAAGCTGAGATATAAAATAGAGATATTTCATGGATTGAACACTCACTCTGCTATGATAGGTGATACTACAAAACCTAACTTAGAGACCTCATCTATTACTCTGGGCCAGAGAGTGAGCATCTAATGCCAGAAGAGGGGTCCTAAGGAGTCACCTTCAGTATGAAAGACCTTCTTCAATTAAGCCCCTTAATATTCTTGAAATTATTAGTAAGTCATAAAAATGAGTAAGATTTCAAAGAAACCAATTCAGGTTTTAGCTATAAAATACAATATGCACAGAGAATTGAATAAGTTTTCCTATTCTTATATCCAGAAATGCACAGCCTAATATTTCAGTCTATCTCCTACCGGTATTTTTACTTTATATTTTCCATAAATGTCTTGGGAAGAATGGTAATATTATTTTCAAGGAGGTTATGGCTTCTATTGGAGTGAGAAATGTTTCATTTAGAAAAATACTTAGAAGAGTTCTCTTTGTATAAGAAAGTGACTACCTTCATACAACCTTACCCTCTAGGGCATAATGACTTTGAGTAGAATAACCAAAGACACAGTTAAATACTTTATTATACTTACATTTTAAAATTACCTTAAGAACTTTATTACCTTTGAGTATTTTAATATCACCTCTGTGCTGGAAACTGTGTTAATTGCTTTATGTATGTCATTTAATCTTCTCAGTATGAAGTAGCTACTAACTGTATCTCAATTTAATATATAAGGAAAGTAAGACAGAAAAATGTTAAGTGATCTGATGCAGGCTCCACAGCTAATAACTGGAAAAGTGGGAAACAGAGAAAAGATCTCCTAAGAGTGGAGAGTCAGCAACACAGCTGACCCTGTGGACAACTTGAGAGTTGGAAACTGCCCAGAATCAAGTTCAATGAGATGGATATGGCTGAGAAACTTCTAGAATCTATTATGAAAGTTGAAAGTCATGTTCAACTCTTGGCGATCCCATGGATTGCAGCCTGCCAGGCTCCTCTGTGGAACTCTCCAGGCAAGAATACTGGAGTGGGTTACCATTCCCTTCTCCAGAGGATCTTCCCAACCCAGGGATGGAACCCAGGTCTCCTGCATTGCAAGCAGATTCTTTACCGTCTGAGCCACCAGGGAAGGCATAAGATCTATCGTGCCTAATATTTAATTTTAAACTCACTCTTATACAACTCCCTGCTCATAGTCCCAAATTGTCAGCAAATCTGTTAGATATAACTGCCTTTGTGAGAGGTATTTTTCAATTATCAAGGAAAATATTCTAGTGTAGGGCAGAGAGAAAAGAGCAGCTATAAAGGAAAAGATTGAAAGAGAATTGTTCATATTTATCCAAAGAAGTCCTGGAGACACTGTGGTAGGGAAGACGTGGATACTGGGTTCTCCAAAGCACATGGGAGGGAGACAATTTTACTTGAATGTAACAGCTCCACTGACCAAGCATGATTTGTGAGATGCAATGTAAAAACAATTATATCTGTATACTACTGGCCCTTTAATTTTATTAGTTAAGGCTAATTTCCCCATTGCCCCTGGGTAAAATCTGGAAGAAGTCTTAATATTTTCTAATCATTTTCTGATGATAAAAAGCAGCATAGTTATTAACATAGCCATACAAGTATAATAAACAAAAGTTTAAATCACCACTAAGGATGCCTCTTGTCTTTTCTCTTTGCTGACTTGCTCTAGCATATCTTCACTTTCATCTCATCAATCTCAGTTTCTATCCTTGCCAGAGTTGTAGGTGGAAGAGGTTAGGGAGATGGAAAGGAGCAGGAAAAGTCTCAGTTTTCTTTCTAGGGTTGTCGTTCAGGTGTTCCTTGGATTGGACAGAGCATCGAAGCTGACACTTTTGTGATCAAAAATAACAGACTTATCCTCAAGAGGAGCCTAGGACTGATGGGAAACACGAAGAGTTTTGCTCTTTTGGTCACTTCTCTCCTTCCTGTAGGAATGTTTTACCATCTACAGAAATGGAGAGAATTAAAAACAGCTGAAGGCTTAGGTGGCTGAAGCACAGATCCAGCTGAGCAGAAATGAGATTTGGCTATTTACTCTATCATAGTTTTTATGATTCTAAGACTGCTTCATCCCCAGGGAGCCACAATTAAACTGCTCATTAAATATTCTACCAACAAGGCCAGTCCTCCAAGACATCTCCAAGACCTTTGAGATTATTGCCATTTTTTCTTTTCTTTTTTTTTTTTTTTCCTCCGGAATTACCCTCTTTTTTTTTTTAATTATTGTTTTAGCCATACATTGTTATGATATCACCATGGGTTTACATATGCTTCCCCTCCGGGTCCCCCCTCCCTCCTCCCTCCCCCCCCGGGAAATCTCGCTGCACCAGTCCCGAGCATCAATCCTGGGCTGGCGATTGATTAGACACATGACAATTAACATGCTTCAATGCCCTTCTCCCATCTCATCCCACCCTTACCCTCATCCACAAAGTCCACAAGTCTATTCTATACATCTGCGTTCCTTTTGTTGTCTCCCATGTTGGGTTCTCATTACTGTCTTTCTAAATTCCATATATATGTGTTAATATACTGTATTGTTGTTTTTGCTTCTGGCTTACTTCACTCTGGATAATGGGCTCCAGTTTTGTCCATCTGAGTAGAATTGCTTCAAATGAATTTTTTTTTAATGCTGAGTAATATTCCATTGTGTATATATACCACAGCTTTCTTATCCATTCGTCAGTTGATGGGCATCTAGGTTGCTTCCATGTCCTGGCTATTGTAAACAATGCAGCGATGAACATTGGGGTGCACGTGGCTCTTTCAATTCTGGTTTCCTCGGTGTATATGCCCAGCAGTGGGATTGCCGGGTCATATGGCAGGTCTATTTGCAGCTTTTTAAGGAACCTCCACACTGTTTTCCATAGTGGCTGTACTAGTTTGCATTCCCACCAACAGTGTAAGAGGGTTCCCTTTTCTCCACATCCTCTCCAGCATTTATTGCTTGTAGACTTTTGGATGGCAGCCATTCTGACTGGTGTAAAGTGGTACCTCATTGTGGTTTTGATTTGCATTTCTCTGATAATGAGTGATGTTGAGCATCTTTTCATGTGTTTGTTAGCCATTTTTATATCTTCCTTGGAGAAATGTCTGTTAAGTTCTTTGGCCCACTTTTTAATTGGGTTGTTTATTTTTCTAGAATGGAGCTGCAGGAGTTGTTTGTAAATTTTTGAGATTAATTGTTTGTCTGTTGCTTCATTGGCTATTATTTTCTCCCATTCTGAAGGCTGTCTTTTCACCTTGCTTATAGTTTCCTTTGTTGTGCAAAAGCTTTTAATTTTAATTAGGTCCCATTTGTTTATTCGTGTTTTTATTTCCAATATTCTGGGAGGTGGGTCATGGAGTATCCCGCTTTGGATTATAGCAGAGAGTGTTTTGCCTATGTTATCCTCTAGGAGTTTTATAGTTTCTGGTCTTATGCTTAGATCTTTGATCCATTTTGAGTTTATCTTTGTGTATGGTGTTAGAAAGTGATCTAGTTTCATTCTTTTACAAGTGGCTGTCCAGTTTTCCCAGCACCACTTGTTAAAGAGGTTGTCTTTTCTCCATTGTATATTCTTGCCTCCTTTGTCAAAGATAAGGTGTCCATAGATGCGTGGATTTATCTCTGGGCTTTCTATTCTGTTCCATTGATCTATGTTTCTGTCTTTGTTCCAGTACCATACTGTCTTGATGACTGTGGATTTGTAGTATAGCCTAAAGTCAGGTAGGTTGATTCCGCCAGTTCCATTCTTCTTTCTCAAGATTGCTTTGGCTATACGAGGTTTTTTGTATTTCCATACAAATTGAGAAATTATTTGTTCTAATTCTTTGAAGAAGACCTCTGGTAGCTTGATAGGAATTGCATTGAATCTATAGATTGCTTTAGGTAGTATACTCATTTTCACTATATTGATTCTCTCAATAGATGCAGAGAAAGCCTTTGACAAAATTCAACATCCATTTATGATAAAAACCCTCCAAAAAGCAGGAATAGAAGGAACATACCTCAACATAATAAAAGCTATATATGACAAACCCACAGCAAACATTATCCTCAATGGTGAAAAACTGGAAGCATTCCCCCTGAAATCAGGGACAAGACAAGGGTGCCCACTCTCACCACTACTATTCAACATAGTTTTGGAAGTTTTGGCCACAGCAATCAGAGCAGATAAAGAAATCAAAGGAATACAGATTGGAAAAGAAGAAGTAAAACTCTCTCTGTTTGCTGATGACATGATCCTCTATATTGAAAACCCTAAAGACTCTACGAGAAAATTACTAGAGCTAATCAGTGAATATAGCAAAGTTTCAGGATACAAAATCAACACACAGAAATCCCTGGCATTCCTATACACTAACAGTGAGAAATCAGAAAGAGAAATTAAGGAAACAATCCCATTCACCATCGAAACAAAAAGAATAAAATACTTAGGAGTATTTCTACCTAAAGAATCAAAAGACTTGTATATAGAAAACTATAGAACACTGATGAAAGAAATCAAGGAGGACACAAACAGATGGAGAAATGTACCGTGCTCATGGATTGGAAGAATCAATATAGTGAAAATGAGATTATTGCCATTTTTTCTAAGAAAGCTTGCTGTTTAGAGTAGCTTGTGATAGTGTCTATATTTCTTATGGTAAATAAGATGTATTTTTTGAATGACTTCTGATAAGATTTATTTGGAAAGTGTATTTCCTTCTGATAAAGACAAATCAACACAGATTACTAATTTGTAATATTTTCTAAGAGTGTAACTGAAAGTGGCTCCTGGCTGCTCACTCCTCAAAAGCCAATAAAGAGAGATTAGTGGAAAGGAAAGTTTGCCTTATTTTGGATGCCAACAACCAGGGTGGTATGGGGGAAGAGGGCAGATGCCTGTTCAAAGGCCAATTCCCCACAACTCTGACAATCAAGGTCAAGAGCTTTTATAGACAGAGGGAGGGATCTACATGGAGAAAGAGCGCAGTGAGTTCAGACAGTCATCCTGAGATTGGTTATGGGGTGGTCTGACCTGCACCATCTTGATTGCTTTAAGTACAGTTAATCTTCGCTTCCAGGGTTGGTTTGTTCCCATTTCCTTGGGGCCAATTCTTGGAATTTGGGCAGCTAGTGTCATGGCTCTAGTCTGGTCATACTGTAGTTAACATCTTCCATCCGATGAGGGTTTCAGTACCTACAAGACAGCTCACAGATAAAGGCTCAGAATATTATCTATAGCCCTTGAAAAGGAACTAAAGGTCTTTCACTTTTCTCACTGACCCAGTTATTGTAGTTCTGTCCTGTTATTCTTTGCTTCTACATTTTCTCGCTTCTTTAATTAAACTTATTCTTTGGCTAAAGTCTTTTCTATAGATTAAAGAAAGGCTGAGGACATGGTGGAGAAGGACCATAGGGTTCTGAGCTGTTTCATTAGAACAGTTTAGAAATAACATGGCACTATAACTTACTGTCTCTTTGTAGTCCCTTAAAGCCAAAGCTTCATAGGTTTTCTCTTTCACTATAAACTATTCTTAGATTTTAGACTAGTAATTGAGGAACCCAATGAAACAATCTTTTTAATCTTCAAGAATAATCAAGAAGGAACCCTAGGCAGTTATTATGAATTACATTATAGCACTGACTCTCAAAACAAGGCAATTCTCTAAACAAATCCTTTGGGTTTACATTTTCTAAGTTGGTCTCAGCCTATAATTTGTCTTTGTTCATCCATCCTGTAAATTCTTGCTCATCCTGTATATTAAGTTGTAATTATTATAGTAAAGGTAGTAATTTCCTAAAATACTGTATTTTGGGGTTTCTCACTCTTTAGCATTGTTAAAAGGCTTCTCATTCCTACCAACTGAACTCCAAACTCACTAACCTGTCATTAAATTTCTTTCACAAGCTATACCCAATGAATCTCATAAGCCTTATCTTCAAGTCTCAGTACTCGGGTTATTCCACTAAGGGACTCACTGTTAAGGAGAATGGACCCATACCCATGAAATTTGGAGAAGTAACTGAACTTATCAAAGAAATAGAGGAAAACAACAGAATGGGAAAGACTAGCGATCTCCTCAAGAAAATTAGAGATACCAAGGGAACATTTCATGCAAAGATGGGCTCAATAAAGGACAGAAATGGTATGGACCTAAAAGAAGCAGAAGATATTAAGGAGAGGTGGCAAGAATACACAGAAGAACTGTACAAAAAAGACCTTCCTGACCCAGATATTAACGATGGTGTGATCACTTACCTAGAGCCAGACATCTTGGAATGTGAAGTCAAATGGGCCTTAGAAAGCATCACTACGAACAAAGCTAGTGGAGGTGATGGAATTCCAGTTGAGCTATTTCAAATCCTGAAAGATGATGCTGTGAAAGTGCTGCACTCAATATGCCAGCAAATTTGGAAAACTCAGCAATGGCCACAGGACTGGAAAAGGTCCATTTTCATTCCAATCACAAAGAAAGGCAATGCCAAAGAATGTCGAACTACTGCACAGTTGTACTCATCTCACACACTAGTAAAGTGATGCTCAAAATTCTCCAAGCCAGGCTTCAGCAATACATGAACCATGAACTTCCAGATGTTCAAGCTGATTTTAGAAAAAGCAGAGGAACCAGAGATCAAATTGCCAACATCCAATGGATCATCGAAAATGCAAGAGAGTTCCAGAAAAACATCTATTTCTGCTTTATTGACTACACCAAAGCCTTTGACTGTGGGGATCACAATTAACTGTGGAAAATTCTGAAAGAGATGGGAATACCAGACCATCTGACAGGTCTCTTGAGAAACGTGTATGCAGGTCAGGAAACAACAGTTAGAACTGGACATGGAACAACAGACTGGTTCCAAATAGGAAAAGGAGTATGTCAAGGCTGTATATTGTCACCTTGCTTATTTAATTTATATGCAGAGTACATCATGAGAAATCCTGGGCTGGATGAAGCACAAGCTGGAATCAAGGTTGCCGGGAGAAATATCAATAACCTCAGATATGCAGATGACACCACCCTTATGGCAGAAAATGAAGAGGAACTAAAGAGCCTCTTGATGAAAGTGAAAGAGGAAAGTGAAAAAGTTGGCTTAAAACTCAACATTAAGAAAACTAAGATCATGGCATCTGGTCCCATCACTTCATGAGAAATGGATAGGGAAACAGTGTCAGACTTTATGTTTTTGGGTTCCAAAATCACTGCAGATGGTGATTGCAGGCATGAAATTAAAAGACACTTACTCCTTGGAAGGAAGGTTATGACAAACCTAGACAGCATATTAAAATGCAGAGACATTACTTTGCCAAGAAAGGTTCATCTAGTCAAGGCTATGGTTTTTCCAGTAGTAATGTATGGATGTGAGAGTTGGACGGTGAAGAAAGCTGAGCACCGAAGAATTGATGCTTTTGAACCGTGATGTTGGAGAAGACTCTTAAGAGTCCCTTGGACTACCAGGAGATCCAACCAGTCTGTCCTAAAGGAGATCAGTCCTGGGTGTTCACTGGAAGGACTGATGTTGAAACTGAAACTCCAATCCTTTGGCCACCTCATGTGAAGAGGTGGTTCATTGGAAAAGTCCCTGATGCTGGGAAGGATTGGGGGCAGGAGGAGAAGGGGACAACAGAAAATGAGAAGGCTGGATGGCATCACTGACTCAATGGACATGGGTTTGGGTAGACTCCGGGAGTTGGTGATGGACAGGGAGTCCTGGTGTGCTGTGGTTCATGGAGTCGCAGAGTCGGACATGACTGAGTGACTGAACTGAGAATGACTTATAAATTTTCACCTCATAATATATCTGAACTTTTCAAAATCAAAAATCATATTTTCAATTAAGTTCTTCTGTAAAAATATAATATTTCTGAAAAGTATGCTGCATACCTTGTGGCTTTGTGAAACTCCTGGCTAACAACCTTACTCATGAGCATACCACATATATTTCAGTCGGATAATATATGTGCAGTTCTTGTGCAGAGTGGCATTCCACCCCAGCTGACTTTTTTCACACATTATTCCTGGTGGTTGTGTTATGGTTTTCCATTCCTTTGCTTTTGTTCATGTTTTCACCCCTTCCTTCATCTTTATCCAGGGATATTTATTTCTATTCTGCTCTGCCTTCTTTAAAGTCACAACATAAATCTTATTTCATCTTGGAAATTTTCATTTACCTAACGTGAAATATATATTCTTCTTCTGAATCCCTAAATCATTTTAATTGTATGCCATGTATTTGATTATTAGTCCTTCACTATCTTATGGTATCTATTCTGTCATATTATATATATAACCTGTTTAAGTGCCTTGTTTAAATATCTTTCTTATGTACCTATGTCCAGTTCCTCTAATTTTAACATTATTGCCTCAAGAAAAAAAAATATATTGTAAATATCAGCCTCATTTGAGGACCTACTCTATTTCCTTTAGTTCCTTTTACAAATTTGGTATTCAATATAAATATACTTATTTTGACCTTGTTTTTCGAATCTTAGATTGCATGGGACTAAGTTTATCTTTATTAAGAATTACTAGTAGGTAAACAATATTGAATGAATAAATTAATGACTTCAAAAAAAGAATTAATGTACAGAATCAGTGAATTTCATGGTATATGAATTATCCCAATAAATTTGTTAAAATGAAGTAATGTACAGGACAAAGACAGATTTTTATGACCAACTGTTTTATTTTTCTTAATGGAACTTTATTACTTAATGTGTAAATGAGTGGAAATAGCACAGATATTTCTTCTTCCTCTATAGAAAATTAGCTCTTGAAAACTGTTTTCACGTAATTATATTTTAGCAACTGGATACTGTTATTGACAAGAACATAGAATCATTCATCTCGATATGAAGCTGTGGAAAGACCCTGAGTTCTCTCTATGGTTGAAAATGATAATAGCCTGAGAGTAACCATATTCCTGGCAGCAGTTATCTAAAACACTTAGGAAATTTCTGATCTTTATTGCTTTCAATTCACTGCTCCTTATGTGTTCAATTATAGCAAAACTACCTTTTTGTTCAGATGGCCTTTTATTACACTCTGCATGCAAATTCAAGACATTATATTAACAGGAAACCTCCTTCCCAAAATTCAGTCTCCTACTAGTGATACACAAAGAAAGAAGTAAGCAAAACTTCTTGTCCTATATGAGCTTAAAGATGACTCAAACAAATTGGGAAAAATTATAATAATACTATTATTATTGTTATAGCAACATTATTATTATCATTGTTATTATTATTACTATTATAGAGACCAGAATATTCTACTAACAGTTAAAAATTTATTGAGTCACATGTTAGTTGCTTTACATTTATTATTTCACTTAATAATCCCAGCAACTCTGAAATTCATATATGATTATCCCTATTTTATAAATGAAAAGACTGAAAGTTCAAAATATTCATCATCATACATAAATTAAACAACAAAGGTAAAATTTGAATTCAAGTCTAAATGCAAAGTCTATATAGCCTTTTATCAGTTCTTAAGTTATAGATTCAGTTCTTGAGTTATTGATTCATTTTAGTCTGAAGTAAGCAGTTTCCCCATTTGAATTAATCAAATATAGATATTTTATGGATAATGAAAAACTATCCATTTTTGAAGCACAGAATATTGAATGTTGAATATACAGTATCTGAACTGCAGTAGAATTATCAAATATTAAATTTAATTAAATATCAAATTTATATGAAACAGATAAAGGAAAGCCCCACTCAAAATGGCGTCAGAAAGCCTTCAAGAGCACTGGAGAATGTAAGACATATATACCACTTGTACCACCTGTGGCAGCTTATTTTACATACCCCAACAGGAAGAATCTTATTTTACAGATCCCAGCAGAAAGAAGCATGATTTCCTCCTTGTTTAGCAACAGCCCAACCTATGAAAAACTGCTGCAACTCAGCCAATGAGAAGCTGCCACACCCGACGAAGGCTTGCTCTTCTCCAGTAAACTTTCATTCAATACAGTCCAATTTCCTCCTTTCCTCTGCAAAAGAATGCTCTCCCTTTTTGTGCTCCAGACTTGCTTATGGTGAACCAGAGTTTGTCTCAAATTGTGATTCCTCTGCTGTGTGTGTGTGTGTGTGTCTGTGTGTAAAGCCCCTTCAGTTGTGTCTCTTTGAAACGTAGCCCACCAGTCTCCTCTGTCCATGGGATTCTCTAGGAAGAAATACTGGAGTAGGTTGCCATGCCCTCTTCCAGGGGAACTTCCTGACCAAGGTATGGAAC
Organism: Antilocapra americana; assembly: GCA_007570785.1. Classification (NCBI taxonomy): domain Eukaryota; kingdom Metazoa; phylum Chordata; class Mammalia; order Artiodactyla; family Antilocapridae; genus Antilocapra; species Antilocapra americana. The sequence goes on from ML660770.1 coordinate 18,955,370, forward strand.
TCATGTCTCCTGGGTCTCCTGCATTGGCAGGCAGGTTCTTTACCACTATCACCACCTAGGAAGCCCATTCCTCTGCTGTCCCTGAATAAACTTGATTTTGCTAGCCAAACCATATACCTGTTTATTATAAAGTTTGACAATATCAAATATGAAATTATAATTTAAGCACAAACAGCCTAAAATTATTCCTAGGAATCAAAATATTTTATTATTTCTGAAGGAACAAATCCAGACATTAGGTCTGTGTTAAGAATACTAACATTTATTTATGTGTGCAGGCATGTGGCATAAAGTGATAAAATGGGGTATCTTGTTCCTTCTTGTCCCTGATTCTGGCTCTCACTAAATTCTCTATTCCTTTTGTCTTCTTGGCCTCTCCCCACTAAGTTTTCAAAGTACACTTATGTTAGGTATTTGATCTGGGATGATGTTGGGGAATTGCAATAGAGCTGAGATGGAAACAACCTTAAACTGAACGTTACATCACATTTTTCTTACAGTTCCCCCAGCCATACCTACCATTATAAGAGGTTTTGTTCTGGAAATTTATTTTAACCTCAACTGATGGGAACTGCTCTAACCCTCCTTATTCATTCCCTTAATTTTCTCTCTTCCAATCCTAGCCACCTCCTTCCAGAAAGCAAACAAATGCCCTTTTATCTTCAGCCTAGGGAAAACAAAATCCCAAACTCATGTTAATTTGTTATTCAGAAAGTTAATGTATTTCTCTGATTCTTCTAGATACTTTAGAGGGCTCTTCACTTGTCATAACTGAATAAAAATTACCTAAATCAGAGAATGTACTAATGCTTAAATCCTAGCAATTAAAAAAAACAGCAAAATTTCAAGTTTTGGGTTTAACTTTTCCACAATGATATTTTTAGCCAAGTCTGTCTACTTCTGCAACAGTCTCTGTAAGTTGAAAGCAGTAGAAATCGTATTAGCTATCTTTCCAGGAGAAGCACCAAGGGCCATGGAAATTTTTTGAATGTCATTTTAATTTTTCTTTCCAGTGCATTAGCCACAGCAGCAAACAACAAGGCATTTAGCAAAGCAATTCACAGACTCTACAGTCTGTCTTAAACATATTTCTAACAAGCTGATGTGTGGACCACAACTCATATTTTTCAAAGCTCAGAGGTTAGTGTTAAAAATTGAAGTACAAGCTGTCAAGTACCTTCAGAGCAGACCCACACATCAAAATACTCATGGGCACCACTGAAATATTAGCCCGAAGTAGCCTCTCAACTGCCGTAGGTGTTTCTGATGGTGTCCAACAGTCTATTAATATTAGATAGTTTTAAACTTGTTTCCTTTTTTCTCCCAGTATTTCTAAGAATATTTGTAAGGAAATTACAGACTTGTAAAAATACTTACTAACTTTCTTATCATTAAATATGCATTTCAAAGTTCATCAACAGTTTGGTCATTTAAAATATATACTTTTGTGTTCCCATACAAAACATAACTTTTTTAAACCCTGTGTCATCTTACACTATTTATATTCAACTTGGTCTCTACCAATAATAATTTTGCTATTTATTCTGCATTATCAATAAGCTGTTAATATTTTTCTAAAACATCTTTCTTGTTTTGGTTGTTTTTGCTGCTCTATTTTTTTTAATTGAAGGATAATTGCTTTACAGAATTTTGTGGTTTCTGTCAGACATCTTTAAGAGGATCTATTTTTGAAGAATTGCATACTGTTTAAGTAATGTGATTGTATTTTGAATACTAAACAGAACTAATACAACCACCAGTTTAAATTTTTTCTTTGTTATAGAGTTTAAAATGTTCAAGTAAATGGACATGAGGTTATTTTCTTATAATCAGGGAACAATCAGAAAAAAGAAACATGTAGATATATGTAGCTTATATTTCTATATCTGAATTTCTAGAATGCTTTTACTTAATATGTATTTTTCAGTGGTCAGTTTATCAACTCACCTGCTAAGAGGTCTCAGTAGAACAATACAGATAGCAAGAAGAGCTTTAATGCCTACAGTTAGACTGACAGAAATAGAGCTGTTAATGACCTCCATGCACCAGACCATCAGAACTATTAGAAGACTTTGAGAGCTCTAAAGAGCTAAAACCTTTTCCACATTGCAAAACAGAGTGTCTAAATATTTGTATCCTGTCTAAGCTAGTTCATGGACTATTTTTTAAAATATTTCCTGCCTTCAGTAGAGAGCAATGGCTGACGTTTTATCACCAAGAACATAATAGGTGATACCAAGGAAAAGACATTTATTTTATGTTTATTATGTACTTGTGCTCAGTGCTCATCAGTTGCTCGGTCATGTCTGATTCTTTGCAACCACATGGACCATAGCCTGCCAGACTTCTCTGTCCACGGGATTTTTCAGGCAAGAATACTGAAGTGGGTTGCCATTTCTTTCTCCAGGGGATATTCCTAACCCAGGATTGAACCTGTAGCCCCTGCACTGGCAGGAAGATTCTTAACCACTGAACCACCTGGGAAGCCCTTACTGCGTACTTGGTACTCAGTAATTCTCGATGCATTATTTCACATAAAGAATGTCCACAAGGACCCTGTGGGGCACATTGCTGACCAGGAGTCATTACTGAGCCTCTTGTTAGTGTGTATCTTGTGAATCATACACAGCTCCTGCCCTCTTTCAGTTTATAAAATTAGGAAATCCACACTTTCAGCCCATTCTTTCGTAGATTTTGGCTTGCTATGGCTATATGCTTGCATGTCTTAATTGGTAGTCCCAGGAATTACAAAAATGTCACTTGACATTTGCTTCATTTTAAAATTTTGGTTTTCTCTACTAAGGCATTTTGTACCACTGAGAGGGGTGGGAGTATAATCATTGTAGGAGGGTTCAGAGGCTTTTGTTTTTAATTAGATAGCAATTAACAACTCTTTACATCTAAATTGTCTCACAGATCGAATTCATTGAACCTGACATAATTCAGTTGCTCTCGTTAATCAGTAATTATGTCAATAAAAAGTGAAAAAATATAATAGAACATCATTTGCCTGGGCAATTAGGCAAAAACAAGTCTAAAATTAAAACGTTTTATTCTATGATAATCTCAGCATGACATATATTTAGTTGAACAAAAGAAAAAAAACATAGAACATGTAAGAGAAAGGGAAGAAATAAAATGCTGGGAATAAAAAAAACAAACAACTTCATAACTGAATGTTGAAATGCAAATATATATATATATATATATATATATATATATATAAAATCCAAGTTATTAATCCTTTGTCCCAGTAGACTCTCTTTCCTCCTCCCTCATAGTTGAAGATTATTTAGTTTTCTAGAAGTGTTAGATGGGCTCAGTCATAAAGAATCTGCTTGCCAATACAGAAGATGGGGATTCAGTCCCTGGTTGGGGAAGATCTCCTAGAGGAGGAAGTGGCAACTCATTCCAGTATTCTTGCCTAGGAAATCCCATACAGAGGGATGGGATTTCCCAGGCAAGAAGCCTGGTGGACTGCAGTCCACAGGGTTGCAAAAGAGTGAGACACCGCTTAGCAACTAAACAACAAAGAAGTCTGAGATACCAATGACATAAGATATAAATGTGGGAGTAAATAATAGTAATAATTCGGTATTTATCTGAAAGCCATGCTATAGAAGTTAATTGGGAGTACAGTTCTTTTCCAAAAACAACCATCTATTTGCTGCCATAGGTAGTGACAGCCAGTCTGTTGCCCTCTGAGTCGGTTATGAGTCTTCAGTCTCAAACTCATGGTGGTTTTCTTAAATTCCCTTTTATCTCAATCCCACTCCGTGACTAGGCTGAATTTGGTAGGAATATATCTGTCTCCTGCTTGTGAATGTTGTAGGTGGCTGGGGAAACCATAGGCAAGGGAAAATGCTATAGTCCTCCAATTTTCTCCAACAAAATACCCTCTCCAAGTGTTCACTGTACTCTTGGCTTCTCTAAATTTTTTCAGAGGTGGTTACTGGGAAGCCGACTAAGAATTACTAAATCAATTATTAGCCTTCTTCTTTATATGTCCACTGATGCAGGTGCTGTATCAGTAAGGGTTCAGCCAGGAAGGAAGAACCGCATGGGACATGGAATTCTTATAGGAACTATATACAGAGGTCAACAAATGTTTCCTGTGAAAAAAACAGATTGTAAATGCTTTTGGCTTTGTGGGTCAAAAGTTCTCTGTAATAAACTATGCAACTCTGTTGTATAGTACAAAACAGCTGTAGGCATTTTTTAAACAAATAAGCAAAGTTATTTTGTAATAGAACTTCATTAAAACACACACACAGAGGCAGTGGAGCTGTAGTTTGCCCTTCTCTGCCATCTCCTGCTGATTTCTTCTCGAGTATTTTTCACTTCAATGATTGTATTCTTGACAAACCTAGATAGTGTCTTAAAAAGTAGAGGCATCACCTTGCTGACAAAGGTCTGTATAGTCAAAGCTATGGTTTTTCTAGTAGTCATGTATAGATGTGAAAATTGGACCATAAAGAAGGCTGAGCACTGAAGAATTGATGCTTTTGAATTGGGATCCTTGAGAAGACTCTTAAGAGTCCTTGGACAACAAGGAGCTCAAACCAGTCAATCCCAAAGGAAATCAACCCTGAATATTTGTTGGAAGAACTGATGCTGAAGCTAAAGCTCCAATACTCTGGCTGCCTGACGTAAAGAGCTGCCTCATTGGAAAAGACCCCGATGCTGGGAAAGATTGAGGGCAGGAGGAGCAGGGGATGGCAGAGGAGGAGATGGTTGGATGGCATCACCAACTCAAAGGACATGAGTCTGAGCAAACTCCAAAAGATACCAAAGGACAGGGAAGCCTGGCGTGCTGCAGTCCATGAGGTTGCAATGAGTCAGACAGGGCTTAGGGACTGAACAACAACAACTTTCTTTATCTCTAGTTGTTCTTCATAATTTCCAACTCTGTTAGAAAAACTTCGAACATTGTGTACTGTGCATCCAGTGTGCATCCTGAGTTTTTCATCATGCTTACAATCATACTCTGAAGTCTTTCTCAGGTAGATAGATTGCCTATATCCACTTCACTCAGTTCTTCTTCGGGGGTTTTATCTTGTTCTTTCACCTGGAACTTGTTCCTCTGCCGCCTCATTTAATCAAGGTTGCTATTGGTATTTTTACATCTGTGGTGGGTTAGTTAGGTTTCTCAACCTTGGAGAGGTAGCCTTCTGTAGGAGATGTTCTGTGCATCCTTGAAATGCACTCCTAGCTCCTCACCTCAACTATCGTGTTGGCCAAAATGTCTGTTCAGGTTTTTCCATAACATCTTACCCAAAAACCGAACAATTTTTGGCCAACCCAATTACGCTCTAAGAGTTCCTCCAAGATAATCGCTTGGGTACCTCTGTCATGGCAGGTTGACTGTGCCATAGTCTGGTAGGCCTGGGTGGCCCCCAGCCTGATTGATCGCTAGGTTCCCCTGGTGACTCAGACGGTAAAGAAAGTGAAGTCACTCAGTCATGTCCGACTCTTTACAACCGCGTGGACTGTAGCCTACCAGGTTCCTCCATCCATGGGATTTTCCAGGCAAGAGTACTGTAGTGGGTTGCCATTTCCTTCTCCAGGGGATCTTCCTGACCCAGGGATCGACCTAGTCTCCCACATTGCAGGCAGATGCTTTACCATCTGAGTCACCAGGGAAGGAAGGCCCAGACGGTAAAGAATCTGCCTGCAATACCAGAGACCTGGATTCAATCCCTAGGTTGGGGAGATCCCCTGGAGGAGGGCATGGCAACCCACTCCAGTATTCTTGCCTAGAGAAACCCCATGGACAGAGGAGCTTGGTGGGCTACAGTTCATGGGGTCACAAAGACTTGGACATGACAGAGTGACTAAGAACAGCACAGCCTTATGCTGATTCTGGCTGCTCATTAGCAGGGTCTGGTCATGAAGTAGCTGACTACAGAACCCCAGGGGCCCTAGGGTAAAACTGGTTTACTGCTGGGTGGAATCATGGTCCAGAAGACCCTCTGGGGTTGTTGCCTATCTCCATCCCCCTACTCCGGTGGGGAAAGCCAGATCCAGGGGTTAGTGCCAGACTGCTGGCAGACAAAGCTAAGTCCTGGAGTCTGGCTGCAGGGCCCAGAGATCCCAGAGCTGGTGTCAGATTGCTGGGAGGTGGAGGGGTTACTTCCTGACACAGTTGGGTTTTGGGGCCAGGGTTTCCAGAGGATTGTGTTGGCCCACTAGAGGCAGGGCCAGGTCCCATCCCAGGGTAGGGTCTGGTCTGCTTTGGGTGGGCTGGGTCCAAAGGCTACAGGATTGTGGTTTTCTGGGTGTCTGTCCGCTGGTGGATGAGGCTGGTCAAAGGTGCCTGCAGGTTTGCTGCAGGGAAGGGCTGGTGCCTGCCCACTGGTGGGTCTTGGCCCTCTGGTGTGCACAACTCTGTATAGGGGCTTGTCTAGAGGTTTCTGTGGGTTCAGCACGTCTTTAGACAGCCTGTCTGCTGATGTCTCCCTGCCTGAGGCGTCCCAGCACTGGCACGTGCCGGCTGTTGTGTGGGACCTGGTGTTGCTGCTAATGAGATAGAGGGTGGATCTTTCCAGATGCCCACCAGCAGTGTCTTCTGGCTTCCACATGGTAGAAGGAGCTTGGAAATATGATTGCCACTTGGCTAGTGTCTACGTCCCCAGGGTGAACCACTGCTGACCCCGGCCTCTCCAGAAGACTCTTCAAGACCAGAGGGAAGACTGGTTCAGCCTCTTATCAAATTACTGCTTTTGCTCTGCGCCTTGGGGCAAGTGAAGTTATTTGTGAGTCCTTTAAGAGCAGAGCCTCTATTCCCTTAGTCCTGTGGGACTCCTGAAATTAAACCCTGCTAGCCTTCAAAGCCAAATGCTTGCGGGGAGGCTTGTCTTCCTAGTGCAGGACCCCTGGACTAGGGAGTCCAACGTGGAGCTCAGAACTCTCACTCCTTTGGGAGAATTGCTGTCATATAATTCTCCAGTTTGTGGGTTACCCACCTGAGGATAGGGAACTTGATTGTATTATGAGTCTGCCTGGCTTGTGGTTCCTTCTTCTTATGTTTAGTTACAGATGTTTTCTGGTAGGTTTTGGTCTTTTTCATAGTTGATTATTCTATAGATGTGATTTTGGTGTGCTCTTAGAGAGGAGGTGAGCTGAAGGTTTTCAACTCCATTGTCTTCTGGTCTTATCTAATCAGTATGGTTTTAATTTCCATTTCCCTAATGAGAATGGTGGTGAAGCACATTTCCATGTGTTTATTTGCTACGTATATATTTAATGTGTTTGCTTAAATTTTTTGACAAGCTTTCACTGGATTGTTTCTTTTCTTAATACTGCATTTTGAGAGTTTTATATATTTGGATATGTCATTTATCAGATGCATGGTTTGCAAATATTTTCTCCTAATCTGTCCTTTACCAGCTTTCTTCAACAAAATACTCTCAAGTGTTCACTGCACTTGGCCTCTCAAAATTTTTTCAGAAGTGGATATTGGGAGGTCAACTAAAATTTGTGAAATCAATTGCTAGCCTTCTTTACATGTCCTGGTCAGGTGGTATATCAGTAAAGGTTCAGTCAGGGTTTTGAAGAGCTGAAGTTCATAATTTTTATGAAGTCTAATTAATGAATTTTATCTTTTCCTAACCAAGATCATAAATATTGCCTTCTATTTTCCTCCAGGTTTTTAAAATAACATTTATTTATCTATTTATTATGATGGACAGGGAAGCCTGGCATGCAGCAGTCCATGCGGTCACAGAGTCAGACATGACTAAGCAACCAAACTGATTTATTTATTTGGCTGTTTGGCTGCGCTGGGTGGTAGTTGCAGCATGAGAGATCATCAGTCTTCGTTGCAGCACTTTGAGGTTTTGTTTTTGTTTGTTTGTTTGTTTGTTTGTTTTTTAGTAATGGCGTGTAGGATCTTTAGCTGTGGCATGTGGGATCTTAGTTCCTCAATCAGGGATCAAACTGAGGTCCCGTGCATTGGGAGCCTGGAGTCTTAGCCACTGGATCACCAGGGAAGTCCCTAGATTTCTTTTTTTATCTTGAAGTTTTACATTTAGGTCTCTGATCCATTTTGAGGTAATTTTTCTACCACTACCACATTTCCTTTGCGAATGTTGCTATATAGAAAGCCTTAGCATCAAGTAGAGAGATTCCTTTCACTTTCTTCTTTCCAAAGTTGTTTAAGCTCTTCATGGCCGTTGCCTTTTCATATAAGGTTCAGAAAGAACTCTCCTATGTCCACAAAAAAAATCTTGTGTGGATTTTGATAGATACGAAATAAAAGTATAGATCAATTTTGGATAGACACATAGATCAATGGAACAGAATAGGGAACCCAGAAGTAGATCTACATAAACAGGCCCAACTGTTTTTTGACTAATGTGCAAAAGCAATTCAGAAGAACTATGCTGAGTGGAAAAGATCAATCTCAAACATTTTTATACCATATCATTTCACTTATATACATTCTAGAGGTCACAAAATTCTAGAGATAGAGAACAGATTAGTGGTTTCCAGGGCCTAAGGAGGTTGGAGAATGGGAGGTGGCTGTTACTATAGGTAGCCTGAGGGACACTTGAAATGCAGCTGTTCTGTATCTTGACTATCGTGGTTTTCCAACAAATCTGCACATGGTGTAAAACTGCATAGAAGTAAGGAGAAACACACAGAAGAATATATAAAACTGGAAAAATCTGAGTAAGGTCAATGAATTGTATCAAATTCCTGGTTGTAATAGTATGCAATAGTTATGTAAGATATTACCATTTTGGGAAGCTTGATCAATGGACATAGAATCTCTCTGTTTTGTTCTTACAACTGTATGTGAATTGACATTCATCTCAAACTAAAATGTTTTTTAAAAAGATGGAAGAGAAATGATTTGGTCTTTGTTTCTTTAATTCCTAGTTAAAAAAAGAAAAATATTGTATGCTTTCAAATAGTACTGTCTTTTAAAAATTTTAGTGGTATTATGCATGCAAATCCTCATTGTAAAATAAAACATATAGCCAAATAATCTACATGATTAACTTTTATTACAAATTAGCTGCTACATAGAAATAAAAATGTGATTTTTTAAAATTGTGTTTTAGTGACGGACAAGGCAGTCTACTACTGAGGAATTCCAAAATGCTAAAGCATGATAAGTTTGCCTGATAAACTATAACATGCCTTTTTGAACAAACATTGAGGTAACACATCAACTATACATTGTAAGAGATCAGATACCATTATTCTCCTAATTTATATGTGCTTTTTACTTTTAATATAAGAAGAGTTCTATCAAAGAAAAGAGGAAATGCCACCACCATTCCATCCCAACACACATACGAACAATATAAATGACCTTTAAAATCTATAGAGGAGGAAAACTCAACCTAATTTACACTCATTTTACAGTGAAATATCCTCTGAGGCAAATCAATTTTTTATTAAGAATATGTCAGTAAATACTGGCTTTCTTAGAGCTAAAATGTCTAGAAATAAGCTGTCATATCTAAACAGGCAAGTGGAATGAAGTGAAAATTAGAGCCCCATGAAAGGTCTGCTGTAGAAATCAGACACATCTGTACTAAGAGATTAGATGGTTCCAGGTGAAGCGCTTATCTGAGCTGTGAGCTCCTTTAGGTGAGGTTTTACGTGGCTGCCTGGCAAAGCCTGTAGCATTTTCATTTTTAAAGACTGGCAAAGTAGACAACATTTGGGGATGCTAATTAATATTCTTTGTTGTTGTTCAGTCACTAAGTTGTGTCTGACTTTTTGCAACCTCGTGGACTGTAGCACAGCAGGCTCCTCTGTCCGTGGGGTTCACCAGATAATACTGGAGTGGGTTGCCATCTCCTTCTCTAGGGGATCTTTCTGATCAGGGATTGAACCCATGTCTCCTACCTTGGCAGGCAGATTCTTTACCAATCAGCCACCAGGAAAGCCCCAAATTAATATTCTACCTCCTTTTCAAAGAACTTCATTTACCCCAGGACTAAATTCATACAAATAAATTTTGTATTCTCCTCACTGAAGGTCATCTGGAAAGAGAAGCAAGGGACCTCAGTTGTGAAAGGGTGGCGAATAGGAGAGTGGCTGAATGTTCCTTCTCTTTATATTTAATTTTACTTTTTATTAGATTTAGCCGTTACTCTTCCATTTGCCTAGCCCACCCCAGCTCCTGGAAGAGGTAGTAGGAGTGCTTAAAGTGGTCCCACATATGTTCTATAGGAACAGAATGTTTTTCTAATAGTAGTGTATGCCTGCAAACAGAAAAATGTGATAAACATATCGTATCATATACACAGGTTACACTGGTGAAAGTCTGGATGAAAGAAACTCAGGAAAGAGTATTTTTACTTTACCTTTAAAAAAACTTTCACTGGAGTATTGTTGATTTAGGAAAGGAGTACTTTTAAATAGTGGCTTCCCTGGTGGCACTAATGGTAAAGAATCTGTCTGCCAATGCAGGAAACACAAGAGACTCAGGTTCCATCCCTGGGTCGCGTATATCCCTTGGAGGTGGAAATGACAACCCACTCGAGTATTCTTGTCTGGAAAATTCCCATGGACAGAGGAGCCTGGCAGACTCAGACCATGGATTTGCAAGAGTGGGACATGACTTAGCAACTAAATAACAATGCAAAATTTTTAAATAGCTTGAACATTAGGATAGATGTAGGGATGGCTAATGGAAACCTAGCACATGTACCTAGACCCTAGACCCTGATGCTGGGAAAGATTGAAGTCAGGAAGAGAAGGGGTCAACAGAGGATGAGATGGTTGGATGGCATCACCAACTCTATGGACATGAGTTTGAGTAAATTCTGGGAGTTGGTGATGGACAGGGAGGCCTGGCTCACTGCAGTCCATGGGGTCACAAAGAGTCGGACACAACTGAACGGACATGACTGAGCGACTGAACTGACTGACTGAGCACATGTACAAAAGATGTTATTTTAAAACATTTTATTTTTCTACGTACCTTGGCAAGTCATTACTAGATACACAGAGGTAGGGGGAGTAGTTTCTCATTTTGAAGAAAATATAAGATTACATTTAGATCATTTATTACTTTGCAATTAAAAGGGCAATGTTTTACTCTTTATTAAAAATTCTATTTGCTATAGGCAGCATCATTGAATAAGAATTAGAAATATGTTTTGCTGATGGTATACACTGCTTCTTGAACTCCCTTCTATGATTACATCACAGATCTCCAGGCTAGGAGTGCAACAAAAGTGAGTGATAAGTGACCCTTCCTTGGGGATGATTATCACACAGACTCTCCCTCTCTCATGGATTGTATTTGTGCTAAAATTATTCTCAACCTTGCCTCTCTGTATAGCACTCACTCATCATCTTTCCTGAAGAAAAATAACATTCTCTGTCTTTAGTCCATAGTGGTGCCTGCCTTCACTCTTCAGTGAATCTGTTCTTAAGGCTACTTCCTAATGGTCAAAGCCAATGACTTCTTTTCAGTCTAATCTTGACTTGTCAATTCTAATGCATTTGATGCTTAATATTCATTTTGGGAGTACATGCTTGTTGAGTAGTAGTTTGCATGCAGTTTTCTAAAGTGAGATATAAACAAATGTGTAAAATCAATTTTATTTAGTTACAAGAAAGATAAAATATTGAGATTTCCCCAAATATTAAATATACAACACATGTCTCACCCAACTCTCTTCTTGCAATCAATCCTTTCATAGTATTTTTCCTATGACATAGACCAAATTATGTTATTTCATTCTTTAATACAAAAATGGATTAGGGATAAACTATAAGAAAAAGGTTTCACAGAGTAGCACTTGATGATTTGCTGCTTTTGGCATTTACCTATCTTCCTAGACTTCTTGCCCATGGCCCTTTTGCTCTTTCCCAAACACATAAAGTATGTCATTCATTCCTCCCTACCTTGGCTGTGCTATCTGTATTTTGTTTTTAGGCCACACTTTTTTTTTTTTCTTACAGCCCAGATCCTACTCACTCATCAAAATTCAATAAAGTATCAGTTCCTTCATGTCCTTCTGATCTTTATATTTAATTATATTCTTCTCCATGAATCCATGGCTCTGCTGGGTGAGATTACCAAAAGTACTGATATTCATTGTATTGTAGTTTATTAAACATGAGAAATACTGGGGCCTGAGGGACTGGGTTGCTAAAAAGAAAAAAAAAAAGCAAATTCTTCAAGCTAAATAATCCCAGATCAATTGATCATAATTTCTATGGATCATGTCCAGAATTATGTTTTTTCCCTCATTGAGTGTCGATATTATTTGGTCCTGATATTTTACTATTGGCACTGAATAAAAATAACAAAAATAAAAGAATAAAAATCTCCCTGCTTGATCCTAAGATTTCATCAGTATTCTCATTTATTTCTGGAATATTTGAATTGTTAACAAGCATATTTAAGTATTATATGTCTACAATATAATTGATATATTTTGCATTCTGTGCTCTGATTGATTTATGCTTTGGGTATTTTCCGTGATGCTACAGTCTTTTTTCCTCTGATTCTCCCTTCCAATTTCTCACTCCCTCAATCATTATTACATGATGCTTAAGACTACTGTCTTAGAGGACAGCACAGAGAATGTCCATATATTCTAAACTCAATTTTCCCTATTATTAATATTTTATATTAGTATGGTACACTTGTTAAATTACTGAATCAATACTGGTGTATTATTGCTAGCTAATTAATATTTCCTTAGTTTTTACCTACTGTGCTTTCCTGTTCCAGAATCCCATTCACAATACCACAATACATTTAGCCATCGAATTTCCTTAAGTTCCACTTAGATGTGAAAACTTGTCACACTTTCATTGTTTCTGATAACCTAGACAGTCGTAAAGAGTGTTGGTCATGTATTCTGTAAACAGTCCCTCAAAATGACATGTATCTCATGTTTTTCCAATGATTACATGGAGGTTGTGTATTTTGGAGAGAGACCACAGAAACAGTGTCATTCTAATTATATATCAAGGGTACCTATTATTAGTATGACTATCACTTTTGACATTGACTTTAATCTCCTGACTGAGGTGTATTTGTCAGATTTTTCCTCCATAGGATCACTCTTTCCCCCACCCTCCATACTGTACTCTTTGGAAGGAAGTTACTATGCATAGCCCACACTTAAGGAGTTGAGTGGTATGCTCCAGGATCTTGAAGATGAAATATACAGCTATATAAATTGCTTGGAATTCTTTATGAGAGAGTTGTCTCCTTTTTCCCATTTCTTTATTCATTGTTTATATATATCAAGATGGACCCATGAGATATACCTTATACTTTGGGTTATCATTCAATACTAGTTCATTTGTTCTCTGGCTCAGATTGTATCAGCTTTGGTTACTGGGAGCTCTCACATTTGTTTCCTTTAACATATCCCCTGATCTTTTTTTCTTAAAGTGAGGGGGGACGCTTGCTTTCTTTTTGGCACTATAAGATGCTTCAAGTTCACCTAGTGAGTTTCTTGCCCCAATCTCATAATTAGCCTTTTCTCTAAGGAGCTTTGGTTATTGGAGAATAGTTTTAGAAACCAAGATTTAGGTCTAGGTGTGCTTCTTGGAGGGAAAGAAAAGAATCATTGCTTCTAAGCCCTCTTAGCTGAGAGAGCAGGGAAATATAAATATGTACACCAGCCCTTATATATGCACACATCTGTTTTTATAAGCAACCATGTTTCTCTATATTAACCTAAATGTGAGTTCATACTAATACCTCCAGTTCTAATCCTTTACCATATGCATCATTCTAGCCTTCTCCCTTTGTTTGTAATCTCTCACTTCTAAGTATTTTTGAATAATTCATTTAAATGTAACATCATAATCTTCATGCATCTTGCTTTTTGCCTTTAAAATATTTCTTAGAACTAACTTCAGTTCAACTGAAAGTTTTTAATCTTATTTTGATTGATACAATCTATTACATACTCCATTCCAAGAGGAGACCCACAACAGATGTGTTGAATAATAAGAGTGATTCATGGCATATGTTACTGGAAAATATATTAATAGAAGTAGGATCAACTATGGAGTTATTTTTATTCAATAATTTAGCATCAAGAAGAAACTGGTTTGTGTTTGTCTACACTTGTCTTCCGTTGTTTCTGCTTATTCTAAAGATGGCTTTCTTTCATGTTTCCAGTAAGGCCCTCAATTACTTCTGAGACTGCTTATCCACATCCAAAGAGAGTTTGTGAGAACCATGTTCTAAAAAGAGGTGGAAAACTTCTTTCCCAGTAGGCCCTGGGAAAACTCGATTATTCTCCATGATTTGAATCAGTACCATCACCATCCTTGAACTAATTACTGTGCTCAGGTGATGATATTACACTGATTAGTTGCTGCTAAGTTGCTTCAGTCATGTCTGACTCTGTGTGACCCCATAGATGGCAGCCCACCAGGCTTCCCCATCCCTGGGATTCTCCAGGCAAGAACACTGGAGTGGGTTGCCATTTCCTTCTCCAATGCATGAAAGTGAAAAGTGAAAGAGAAGTCACTCAGTCACATCTGACTCTTCGCTACCCCATGGACTGCAGCCTACCAAGCTCTTCCGTCCATGGGATTTTCCAGGCAAGAGTACTGGAGTAGGGTGCCATTGCCTTCTCCTCTCTTAGTTACACTGACCACATTTTGAGTCCTCAGTAGCTTTTTGGTTGCTGGCTACTATATTGCACATTTCCATCATTGCAGAAAGTTCTATTTTATAGCACTAATATGACCTCAGTTATGTAGCTCGTGCTTAAAACTAAGGTAGAATTAGCTGTCACCATTTTTCAAGGAGCATGGACTATTGGCATGGGTTGAAGGGGGTATATAGAAAAAACTGCCAAATAAAAATAAAGTTTCTAGGAATATGGAAATTAATGTTAAGGAAGCAATTACAAGTTTCATTGAAAGAATGCAAGTCTTTTAATTGTTATTCTACGGTTGTGCATCCATTTAACCTCTATTCCTGAGTACTCCATGTTGTAATCCATGGTCTCATACACACACCCTTACATTCTTGAGTTGTTTTTCCCTAGGGAATGGATTCTTTGGAGTAAAATGTGAGCCAAAGTACCCACAACATTTTAATCTCAATAGATATTGCGCTGTTACTCTCTAAAGAGGCTAGAATTCTCATTGCAATGAGTAATATATGAGAAGAGTTCTTATCCTATACTGCTGACAGCAATGAGGAAGTTTGGAGTAGTGGTTAAAGCCCCAGTCTGGAGCCAGTCTGCTTGAGTTCAAATTCTAGCTTTGCAAATTTTTAATTTTACGACTTTGAACAAATTACTAAAACTCCATGTTCCTCAGCTTAACCAGGTGTAAAATGGAAATAACTATAGTAGTACCTAAGTCATGTATTTGTCATGAAGAATAAGTGAGTTAATATATATGGAGTATGAAAATATTGCTTTGTACATCAGCAGTGCTTGATAAATGTCAGCAATTAATAGGGGAAGTGGGTATGATCACCCCTTCTGACTTCATATGTGAAGAGTATGATCTAATTTTTAATTTAATTTATAGTTCATTATTACTAGGTTAAACATATTTCCATATGTTTACTATTTAGAGTTATTTTGCTGAGAACTTTCTATCTGTGTCTCAAGCAACACTTCTATTGAGTCAACTGTCATTACTTTATTGATTTGTAGAAATTCTCCGTATATTTGGGCTTCCCTGGTGGCTCAGATGGGAAAGACCTGGGTTTGATCTCTGGGTCAGGAAGATCCCCTGGAAGGGAATGGTTACCCAATCCAATATTCTTGCTGTGCATCTCAAGCAACATCTCTATTGAGTTGATTGTCATTCCTTTATTAATTTTTAGAAATTCTCTGTATATTTCCCCCTGAAATTTGGTTTCTTTCTCAGTCAGTGGAACGGTTATTTGACCTTA
Source organism: Antilocapra americana (assembly GCA_007570785.1). Lineage (NCBI taxonomy): Eukaryota > Metazoa > Chordata > Mammalia > Artiodactyla > Antilocapridae > Antilocapra > Antilocapra americana. The sequence goes on from ML660770.1 coordinate 18,971,235, forward strand.
TTATATCTTTCATTGGAATTACTTTCTTATCTTACTGCAGATGCCTTGGAACTTTCATGTTGAGTAATAATAAACACAACACCTGCAGTGATCATGGCCATCTTCATTTCTATTTTTTAAAAAAGGCTTAAGCAATCCAGTTCTTAAAATTTTTTCAGCTGGACTTTGAAGACTGTCATACTTCAACAGTTTTCATTTATTTCTGTATTTTAGCACGTTAATTAAGAAAGACTGTCAAATTTTATGAAATGCCTCCTAGGATGCAACGATAAAATTAATTTTAAAAATTGTGTTGATCTAATTACTCATTTTGACAATCTAAAATTAATTATCTTTGTTTTCATAGGATACTCTTCTGCAGGTCATGCTCTATTGCTCTTTGGACACAGCTAATCTTCAGATCAGGAAGCAACAGTTAGAACTGGACATGGAACAACAGGCTGGTTCCAAATAGGAAAAGGAGTACGTCAAGGCTGTATATTGTCACCCTGCTTATTTAACTTATATGCAGAGTACATCATGAGAAACGCTGGCCTGGATGAAGCACAAGCTGGAATCAAGAATGCCAGGAGAATTATCAATAATCTCAGATATGCAGATGACACCACCTTTATGGCAGAAAGTGAAGAAGAACTAAACAGGCTCTTGATGAAAGTGAAAGAGAAGAGTGAAAAATTTGGCTTAAAGCTCATCATTCAGAAAACTATGATTAAGGTATCCGGTCCCATCACTTCATGGCAAATAGATGGAGAAACAGTGTCAGGCTTTTTTGGGGGCTCCAAAGTCACTGCAGATGGTGATTGCAGCCATGAAATTAAAAGACCCTTACTTATTGGAAGGAAAGTTATGACCAGCCTAGATAGCATATTAAAAAGCAGAGACATTAGTTTGTCAACAAAGGTCCCTCTAGTCAAGGCTATGGTTTTTCCAGTGGTCATGTATGGATGTGAGAGTTAGACTGTGAAGAAAGCTGAGCACTGAAGAATTGATGCTTTTGAACTGTGGTGTTGGAGAAGACTCTTGAGAGTCCCTTGGACTGCCAGGAGATCCAACCAGTCCACTCTGAAGGAGATCAGTCCTGGGTGTTCATTGGAAGGACAAGTGTTAAAGCTGAAACTGCAATACTTTGGCCACCTGATGCGAAGAGCTGACTCATTGGAAAAGACCCTGATGCTGGGAAAGACTGAGGGCAGGAGGAGAAGGGGACGACAGAAGATGAGATGGCTGGATGGCATCACTGACTCAATGGACATGAGTTTGGGTAAACTCCGAGAGTTGGTGATGAACAGGGAGGCCTGGTGTGCTGCAATTCATGGGGTCGCAAAGAGTTGGACATGACTGAGTGACTGAACTGAACTGAATTTTCAGATTGTTAAAAAAAAAAAAAGAAAGAAAGAAAAAAAGATCTGTAGTCATGAATGAAATTAGTCAAAGGTGAGATTTAGATCCTCTTCACAAGGCATAGCATTATATTTTTCTGCTTTCCTCATTAATCTATCCACTCTCTGATGTCTTATTAAGACAGTCAATCCTGATGATTGAATTATTAGTTAGAAGCTATAATTATCATCTCTATTTCAAAACTGAGGAAACTTGAAAATAAAGAAATGTGTCCAAAGACAGTCAGCTAATGAAGGAAAAATTGCACACATGAACCGAAGGAAATTCCAGAAGCTTATACTTGATCACCTCTATGCTATGTCAGCTAGATTCATCTGCCTCCTCCCTTCCCAATCTTTTCTACAAAAATTGGTCTATTTGAGTTTTCTACTTTGCTCATTTACTCATTTGTTAACTGATTCATTCCACACACATTTGTTGAATGCCTACCACCTGCCCCTATCTGTTCTAGGCACTGGAGATACAGCAGTTAACACAAGACAAAGGAGGTCCTACTCTCAGAGTTGGGAAGAGCTAATAACAAGTACATGCATAATATGCAAGGCGGAATATTAAGTAGGGTAAGAGGGATAGGAACTGCAACGGCACTGGTGACTGCTGTTTCACATGGGCTCAACAGGGAAGCTGATAGGCTGAGACAAGATTCCTGAAGCAGTGCAGTGGTGAGACTTCTGCAGATCTCACAGGCTGCTGTCTTGATGCAACTTTTAAAGCACTCCCTTTTGTTTTGCAATAAAAGTGAATAGTCCCTCTGTCACTGGAGGAAGGGTGCACCAGCAGAAGGAAATGAGACTGGGAATTGTAGTGGGATAGACCACCAAATGGACCATTTGGCTGTAATAGTGTGCATGCGAGGAAAACGGGTACATTTTTATTACTTTCTATTATAGTAGGAAAATAAATTCATTTTCATCAGAATTAAATATTTATGCTAACACATGACTAGCAGTTTCTTTAAAAACATGAATATTGGATCTTTCTTTCTCTTTTAATTTCTTGAAAAAACTTTCTTCAGACCAAACTTTTTCTCCCATTTCTTCTCCATTCCTTTTCCTTCTTCTAAAATTAATATTATTTGCATTTTAGGTATCTATTATTTCCATCTCATTGTATTTTATCTCAATTTTTTTCCAAAGGACCATTTCTCTAACTTGATATTCCAGGTCACTAATTAGGTCTTCAGTTATTAACATTATCTCTTTCCACTTGCCTGCAAAATGATTTGATTCCAAAGGAATGATTTTCATTCTCAGTCTTTCAGTGCTCTGTGTGTTAAATTTTTAAAAGTTTCTTGATACCATTTTTGTGCAGATTACCTTTGTCATCTTCAGCAGTTTCTTCCTGAGCTGCCTGTGCTCCTCTCCCTGAATATGGAGCTCCTCAGGTAGATTGACATTTGCCTACTCATGTCCAGGTTCAAGTCTGACAAGTAGGTGATACAGCAAGCATCTTCCTAGCAACAGAACACCTGTGAGGTAGGAGTAGGGAACAAGGGTTCCCACCACTGTGGGCTAATGCTGTGCTCATCTGGAAGCTGTAAAACTTTGCTGAGGCACTTGAAACCCTTTTATTCCTAGATCTCTGGTGATAAGCATTAGTATTTCTTAGTCTCAAGCTCAGGGATCAACATATCCCTCCTGTGCAAACTCTCCTATCGTTCCACTGGGCTGCTAAATGTCCTCCCCAATTTGCCTCTTGCATACATCATCAGTTTCACTTTTCTTTGTCATCCATCTCTTCCAAAGGACTATTCCTCCTAATGGATGAAATTGCATTGGCCATCTTTTGGAGGCTATTTCTAAAATAGCCCCAATGATCTCTGCCTCCTGGTATCTATATCTATGCCTTCGTGTCATCTGCCCTCCCTCTTCCTTGAATGGGTGTTGGACCTAGAACCTTGCTTTTAATGGATAGAATATGACAAAATTTATGTAAGTCACTATTGAGGTTAGGTTACAAAGGACGGTGACTTCCATCTTGTTCATTCACTGTCTCTGGCTCTTCTTGCTTGCTTATTTTGATGAAGCAAGCTGACAAGTTGTAAGCTGCCTAGAGAGAGGAGCAAGGAACTGAATGGGACCCAGGGCCAACAGCGCACAAGAAACTGAATCTTCCTAACGACCAGGTAAGTGAGCTTAGAAGCACACCTCTCCCCTTCTGTGTCACCAGATGAATCCCCAACTCTGGTATTGAACTTCATTGTAGTCTCATGAGAGATTGTGAGCCAAAAGACACAGCTAAAACGTACCTCTTTGCTTCTTGAGCCACAGAAACTATAAGATAAATGTTCTTTTAAACAACTGCATGTGAGTGTGTGCTAAGTCGCTTCAGTCATGTCCAACTCTGTGTGACCCTATGGACTGTAGCCCACCAGGCTCCTCTGTCCAAAGGATTCTCCAGGCAAGAGTACTGGAGTGGGTTGCCATTTCCTCCTCCAGGGGATCTTCCTGACCCAGGGATCGAACTGTATCCTTTGCCACTAGCACCACCTGGAAATCCCTTTAAGCAACTGAGTTTTCAGACAGTTACCTATTACTGCAGACAAATTAACATCCCATCATTAATCATATTTTATCTCTATCATTTTTTGTCTCAGAGCATCTATTCTCCTAGTAGCTGGAGTTTCCCATTATGAGTTATTTGTACACATCTCCATGCCTTTGTATACACAATTTCTTTTTATTTCTGCCACATTTCCCCCATCTCTTGATACCATTTTTGTGCAGATTACCTTTGTCATCTTCAGCAGTTTCTTCCTGAGGTGGTAAACTATAAACATAAATTGAGACACAGTCACCGACTTTCTCCTCAGTGATTCATTCTCTGATTATGTAGGCAAATTTTATGTCTCCCATCTTATATATACTTTCATTCTGCTTTTCATACAGATTACCAGTCATTTATTTTGGCAGAGACCGTGTCCTTGGCACCTAGTAGGGTGACTAGCACATTATAGGTGAAATACTGGATTTTCCTGCACTAACTTCAACCCTCTCTCGTAGATTTTTCCATGTCCTATTTCCCCCAGCTGGAAAATTTCACTTGGTCCGGAGTTAAAGTGGAGTTACTGAGAAATAATTACTCTAGTCTTTCTCAAGCAATACTGTAGATGATTTTGTTTATGTCAATTAATATTTTGTCTTAAGCTTTTGTGCTGAGTGCTTGAAACTGTGTTGCTAAACACTATAACATTTTTCTCTTGTCTTCAGATTATTTCCACGTCCCCAAAATACTTAACAACACTTTTTTTTTTATTTGGAGTCTGACTTCCTGCTGTACAGCAACACTAAAGAGAGACCATTCGTTTCTTCAAATTATCCTGTTTATTTCAACAGAGGCAGCAAGTATGTGTAGAAAGTAAAATGTTGAGAATGAATAAGTTCCTCTGACTTGCTTGTGTTGCCTATAGATTCTTTGAGAATAAGAGATACAAGCCTGCTTTTGGTTATGAAAGCAAATATTCCAGGTTTCCCCTGAAATGTTTTTGAAATCTTTGCATATTTAGAAAAAGAATCAAAGACAGCATAATGATGCTTTTCTGACTTTCCTAAACAAAAATACTTTTGAATTTAAGTATACACACTGCTAGGTTTTTTTGTTTTTTGTTTTTAATCTTTGTGTCATGCACATGTATCTAATGCTACAAAAATGCTGTGTAACAGCCATACAAACTTGGAGGCATATAATAATTTTGTTTTCCTTCAAAGGTTATTGGGAAGTCTGATAATCTGAACTGGGCATGGTGGGGTTCACCTACATGTTTTTGGACAGCTATAAATTGGCTTTGCTATTCTTGACTGGGTTTTCTCAGTGTGTCTGAGGCTTTGATTGAGACACAACCGAGTCAGCTCTGCGTTCAGAGGTCTTTACAAGTTTCATCCTCTAGTACACTAGCTGGGACATGGCATGGTCTTGTGATAAAGACAGAGGAGCAAAAGAGTCAAAGTCACAAAGCCTCAGGTCCTGGAAATACCATCACTTCCTGTTGACAAAATGTCATAAGCACAGCCTAGATTCAAGGGGTAGAGAAAGTCTTAATCTCTTTAGGAGAGAAGCGTGTAGATACAGGGAAGGATGAAGAACTGTAACCATTTTTTTTTTGGCAATCTATTACAGTATGTTTACTGTTGAAAATCTAAAACATAAACTATAAATTCAGCTTGCAAAATATCTAATTGACTACATTACAGTCATTGTTTCTGGAAAAATATTCTAGAGAAATTTAGGTTATAAGACCATTAGTTTTTGTTTTATTGTTTTATGGGTAGGGAGCAATTCTTTTAAGAAATTTTAATTTTTTAAAGACTCCTAAGATGAACATTTTGTAGAGTAATCTCTTGTGTTGTTGGAAGAGGTTGTTTGTATGTCCAGTGTCTTCTCTTGGCCAAACTCTGTTAGCCTTTGCCCTGCTTCATTTTGTACTCCAAGGCCAAACTTGTCTGTTACTCCAGGTATCTCTTGACTTTCTACTTTTGCATTCTAGTCCCCTATGATGAAAAGGACATCTTTTTTTGGTGTTAGTCCTAGAAGGTCTTGTAGGTCCTCATAGAGCCATTCAACTTCATCTTCTTTGGTATTAGTGGTTGGGGTATAGACTTAAATTACTGTGATGCTGAATGGTAGAAGATGGGAGATAGTGAACGACAGGAAATCCTGACATGTTGCAGTCTGTGGGGCCTCAAAGAGTTGGACATGACTGAGTGGCTGAACAATAAGATGAACATTACAAAAAAACAAAACACACATCTGTGATCCTACCCAGAAAAGAAGTGCTAAAAACTTAAATTTTTCCTTGGCCTTCAAAAAAGTGTGATTAAAGTGTATTACTCTGAGTCTTCAGATAGTGATGCCTCCCTTACCTAAGAGCAATGCTAATTAGAGACCTAAACTAGGTATCAGAATATGTTGCCTTAAACATAAAGTACACCTGGAGATGTTAAATTATTATGACTCGTGGGAAAAAATACCTAAAAAACTCACATACTACACAGTTACAAATAGATTATTTGTCTAATCTTTTTATTTGGATTTTGGCAAAACTGTACTCTATATTTACATTTCAATAATAATCCCTTATCGCACTGAGGTTCATTATATGCCAAGTATTATACACATTCCATCTGCATTAACTCTCAAGATTTCTTCAAGTTAGGGAAATTATCAACATTTCATAGCCAGCACAACCAAGTCACAGAGAAGTCAGGTGGCTTACCAAAGGTCACACAACTGGCAGGTGGTAGAAGCAAAATCTGACCCCAGGTAGGATGGCTCATACCCCTAACACCATATCAGATTGCCTGGTAATAGCTGAGAACCATTCTCAGCCTTGTCTGTATGCTTCCAGGTCACAAGGGCTGAAAACCAAAAAACTTATTTTGCCCTGGGTTAGACCAGTGGTGAAAGGCCGTTACATGAGTTTTGGAGGGTAGAGGAGAGCTAGGAATCATACTCTGCTCCTCCAGCAATGGTGGGCAGATATATAGGCTTCAGCAGATAGTCTTTCACTAGCCTCTAGCCTATATGTGTATACATACATACACACAACGACTGTTGTTCAACCTTACAAAGGAAGGAAATCCTATCATTTGTGGCAATGTGCTTGGACCAAGAGGCTATTAGGCTAAGTGAAATAAGCCAGTTATAGGAAGATAAACACTGCATGAGGTATCTAAAACAGTCACTCTTAGAAGCAGAGAATGCAATATTGGTTGCCCAGAACTAGGGAGTAGAGGAAATGGGGAGTTGTTATTTACTGGTTTTAAAGTTTCAGTTATGCTAGATGAATAAAGCCTAGAGATCTGCTGAACAACAGAGTGCCTACAGTTAACATTATAATATTGTGCACTTCAGACTGTGTTAAGGGGGTAGATCTCATACTGTGTTATTACCACAAAGCAAACCGAAAACAAAGGGACCCAAGGAAATTCTAGGAAGTGTTGGATTTATCTATCACCTTGCTTGTGGTGATGGTATCACAGGTGTTTTCTTGTGTCTAAACTCATTAAATTGTACGCATTGAATATAAGCAGTTCTTTGAAAATCTAATATACATAAATCAATGAAACTATTAAATAAATTTGAAAAATTTTTAAGTGAAATAAAGTAAGCTTCAGAACCTGGCAAAATCTTATTGTAAATTTAAATCAGGTATTGATTCTCTTGCCTCTGCTATTCCAGAAGTACTTCTTTACAGGAATAAATCAGCAAAGCCCCTGGAACCTGGGGTGCAGTTCTGTGTCTGAAAATAAATCTCTCTCTCCGTGGGAACTCTCAAAGACTACAAGAACTCGTTTACTTTTACTGTGTAAAGACAGCATATCTTCACTCCTTTACCTCAGGGCCTTGTTAGACTATGTCAATTCTTCAGCCCTGTTACATAATCTAGCTCACAGGGACCTTACTCAGCTTCTAGCTACTGGTCTACTAAAATGAGAAATCATATTAATCAGACCTGTTGAGCAAACATTAGCTAATACAGTTGATGCCTTGATAAAACACATGAATACCAGTAGGTAGGAGATAATAGCTATGAAAATTCAGGAACCTGGCATCTTAATGAACTGTCCAGGGAGATAATGGTCCAAGGCATAAATGGTTTTCCACTGCAAAGGGAAAGCCAGTTGCTGCATTTTTACCCTTCAGCAACTAAGAAACATGGCAGTTGATGGGCTCATCTGGATTTTACAAACAATATTTACTCATAAATAACTGATGTATTTGCTGCTGCTGCTAAGTCGCTTCAGTCGTGTCCAACTCTGTGTGACCCCATAGACGGCAGCCCACCAGGCTCCCCCATCCCTGGGATTCTCCAGGCAAGAACACTGGAGTGAGTGATGTATTGGCTAACACCTAATATTGCTAAGTTTCAGAGATGCCCAAAGCAAGAGGTTTTGCAGGAGATTTGGGCTGTGGGTCCTCAGCTACTCTGACGCTTTGGTCTTAAGGTTGTAGAGATCCAGTTGTGCTTAAAAGATTTTGACAGACAGTGATAATAAATGGAAATCCTCTCAACTCTAGAGTGATAAAAACACATCAAATCCTAAGGGTTCTACAGAAAATCTGTATTCTTACATGAAAATGGCAAATTGCCTTTTCAAAAACAGTCTCTAGCTTGCTATTGTGCTTAGGTTGAAAGAGAACTGCTGATGGTAGAAAAATAAAAGGTCATGTGACCTGATTTGTCTGTTGCACTCTGGATATTACTTGATACACCAGGCTACAATAGATATGATCAGATTTGAGTAGGTCCAGAAACTATAAGACATACAAATAAGTTCATCTCCTTTCACATCTATTCTTGTTGTGTCACCACCTCTCCCTCCATCCACACCTAAGGCCTCCTGAAAAATTCCTGATGACAAGCTAAATGGTTTCATGAGATGTGGTGACACCAACCAAAAGAAACAGAAGTGGCCCTGAGAGGCATTAGGTAAATCTTCTTGGTAGATCCCAAGTTGATTAGTGCATCTGGTTGTATAGTTTGTCTTGAGTGATTACCAAAGATGTTGATAATATAATGATTAATTGTCAGTGACTAATGGACCAATACTGGAGGACTGTACAGGGTCTGGGGAAGAAGTATACAGATTGAGCAATTTAAATGAGCACATGTTGTAAGTTTGTGTCTCATGGAAATGCCCACCAAAGAGAGGCTCTCAATAGTCAGGTATATAATACGACCTATTCCAGATAGTCACTTAGGCTCTTTCCCAAGCTGCTCTGTGGTTAGTTAACTGTTTTATCAACAAAGTATCCACGAATATTGCATCTGGGTTCAATAACATGTCTTCTTTCTTTGAAACTAAGTTAACACCACTGCAGTGAGGTTCCTTTCTTGCAAAAAAGACTCTTACTATGGATATAAGTGTGCCTTTTCTCCTCGAAACACTTTTGTCAGCACTACTATCTAAATTCTTACTGAATACATTATTCATTTCCATAGTGTGCTACCCATTATGCTTCTGCTCAAGAAGTATTTTACAGGAAAAGAAGGACACAATCATATGGCACCTAATGGATTCACCAATCTTTCCATGGAAGTTATCATTCAGAAATAATGGGCTTTATAAAACAGTAGACTTGTCTCTTTGAGACACAAAAACTTTTGGAATGACACCAGTTCTGCACATTACTCTTATTTTCTCTGAACAAACAATAAGATGCTGTTTTCCCTACAACAGAATACATAAGCTCTTGTATCAGGGGGTAAAACTCGCAGCAACTCTGTGCTTTAGCACTCATAATAATACAGTTGCAAAACTTTTCCATCCCAGCCCACCACCTTTAGGCTCTTTTAGTTTAACTTTTTAGTTCTTAAAGAGAAATACTACTACTCTGGGACATAAAAATGTCTCCCGTGAACAGGTGGTTAAGATCTCACTTAATGGAGGGCGAAACTAAGATGGCGGAGGAATAGGATGGGGAGAACACTCTCTCCCCAATAAGTATACCAAAAGAACTTTTGAAGGCCGAGCAAACTCCAAAAAACAGGAACTGAATGCTGGCAGAGGACATCGGGCATCTGGAGAGGCGACCCAGTGCCGACGTGAGGAGGTAGGACAAAAGAAAGAAAAGAAAAAAAAGTAGAGGGAGAGAC
>ML660770.1:18993358-19063616 GCA_007570785.1 Antilocapra americana
TTCATTTGAAGCAATTCTACTCAGATGGACGAAACTGGAGCCCATTATCCAGAGTGAAGTAAGCCAGAAGCAAAAACAACAATACAGTATATTAACACATATATATGGAATTTAGAAAGACAGTAATGAGAACCCAACATGGGAGACAACAAAAGGAACGCAGATGTATAGAATAGACTTGTGGACTTTGTGGATGAGGGTAAGGGTGGGATGATATGGGAGAAGGGCATTGAAGCATGTTAATTGTCATGTGTCTAATCAATCGCCAGCCCAGGATTGATGCTCGGGACTGGTGCAGCGAGATTTCCCGGGGGGGAGGGAGGAGGGAGGGGGGACCCGGAGGGGAAGCATATGTAAACCCATGGTGATATCATGACAATGTATGGCAAAAACAATAATAAAAAAATAAATAAATATAAAAAAAAAAAGATCTCACTTAATTACTTTGGAATCACAGTGTCATTGAACCAAGAGGCCAAGAAGGAGATTCCTGTACCAGCTGAAGTAACTTCTCAGATTATCAAGAGGGAGTAGGGTGGTTGTTATATACAATGAAAGTATGTCTAGATCCTAGAGGATTTTCTTAATACTTCCATGTTCAGTACTAAAACTGAATGGAATCTAGACAAGCCAGCACAGGTAGGACACCAAGAATGAAGGTTTGGGTCACTCAACTTGGTAAAGAACACAGTCTGTAAACATCCCTACTGAGATCAAATGGACAATGAATAAGTATTGAACAAAGTTATAAATATCAGTTTTGGTCTAATGACAAGGTGCATAAATGAAGTGTTCATAACTATAAACACTTTCTTCTTAATTTTTTTAGGTAATATATTTCTGTATGTGCGTGTATATACATTCTGTATGTATTATTTTCTTTTTGCCTTCTCCTCTTCCACCAGTGTATCATATACAGTGTGGTGGTGTTTAAATTTAGAATTAGTCTTCAGATTACTAGACATCAAAGTGAAACTGTGACAGTTCAAAGAGGATTGAGCAACACACAATGATAGATATAGTGATTAGCAGGTTTCCTATATTTCGGGAGAGATTAAGCACATTTTTATTTCCATGAGAGAGACTGTGACAAACTCAGCAGACTTATATTGTTAATCTTATAATTTGGAGGGTCAATGTGCATGGAAAGATGTGTAAAAATGCTGACTAGCCAAAGGGAGAGACTTTCCATGTGGCTGTTCCCAACTCAGCAGCATTCCCAGATCCTTCAATGCCCTTTTTATATCTTACCTTGCCAGCAGAGTTTCATGTTAGATGCTGACATGAGCTACTCAAATGGTGTTTGGAAGGTGTAAGAGAGGTCGAAGTGATGCTACAACTCTGCTGGTGGCAAAAAAGAAGTAGCAAGGGCTTCGGCAGACTCAGGGCCTTCTTGTAAGTCATGGAGCTGTGATCACTGGGGACAGTTTCTTTTGTGTCCTGGTTCTCTGAAAGTTTGGAGCAAATATGAGACCTAGCAGTAGCTTTTCTTGACTTTCATGGTTCCATTTTTCCCAACGATTTTGCCAACACCTAATAATTTCTTCTTGCTTAAAATAGACTAAGTCTCTGGTTTTCTAATTGGAACCTTACTGATGCAATAACCTTAGGCTACATTGCTTCTTTAATATAAGCTTTTGTGCCCAGAAATCTCCTTCAAAATCAGTTATATTCCTCTTCCATGTTGATCATTTAGTTCCTACGTAAAGATAAATGTGGAGCATGGCATATGTTAATTCAAAGAAAAGTTTGGATATTTGGAGAGATAAGTTATGCAATTCAAACGTAACTAAATTGTATTTGCATAAAAATATAAAATTTCTATATATAAACCAAACATTTAAAAAATCCTTAGATATTTTAGTAGATACCTTAATACATACTTAATACATACAAGAACAAAAAGGATAACATTTAACTGATCTAATATATGTCAAATTTTGTGCTTGTGGAATCCGGAAAATGTTGACCTACAAAAATTATTTTTCTTAAATTTTTGAGTCATATTTTAAAGTCTGTTGCTTTTGGATATTAATTTGCAAATATTGAACTTACCTGCAAAAGCTGAGTTATTATCATGTTTAAAATAGTCAATATTTCTATGTTTTTTAAGCTAAAACTAAAACAATTTATTATGACACTAGTGACCATGAAAATGACAAATTCAGAGTTTCATATTAGTCTTTGCATTGCTAGACTATTTGGCTTTCCTGGTGGCTCAGACAGTAAAGAATCCACCTGAAGTGCAGGAGACATGGGTTCACTCCCTGGGTTGGGAAGTTCCCCTGAAGAAGGGAACACCTACCCACTCTAGTTTTCTCACCCACTCCAGTTTTCTTTCCATAGACAGAGGAGCCTGGCAGGCTATAATCTATGAGGTTGTAAAGAGTTAGACTTAAATTAGAGGCTAACACTTCATTTGTGCTGCTATTGTCTATTAATTATGTAAATTTCATTTAAGATAATGGTGGTGGTGGTTTAGTCATTCAGTCATGTCTGACTCTTACTACCCCGTGAACTGTAGCCCATCTGACTCCTCTGTCCATGGGATTCTTCAGGCAAGAATACTAGAGTGGGTTGCTATTTCCTTCTCCAGGGCATCTTCCTGACACAGAAATCGAACCCTGGTCTCCAGCATTGCAGGTAGATTCCATATGGACTGAGTTATGAGGGAAGCCCTCATTTAAGATAATAGTTGATCTAAAAGGTCTTCTCCTGCAGCTCCATTCTAGGAAAATAAAAAACCCAATCAAAAAGTGGGCCAAAGAACTGAACAGACGTTTCTCCAAAGAAGACATAAAAATGGCTAACAAACACATGAAAAGATGCTCAACATCACTCATTATCAGAGAAATGCAAATCAAAACCACAATGAGATATCACTTTACACCACTCAGAATGGCTGCAATCCAAAAATCCACAAGTAATAAATGCTGGAGAGGATGTGGAGAAAAGGGAACTCTCTTACACTGTTGGTGGGATTGCAAACTAGTACAGCCACTATGGAAAACAGTGTGGAGGTTCCTTAAAAAACTGCAAATAGTCCTGCCATATGACCCAGCAATCCCACTGTTGGGCATATATACCGAGGAAACCAGAATTGAAAGAGACACGTGTACTCCAATGTTCATCGCTGCATTGTTTACAATAGCCAAGACATGGAACCAACCTAGATGCCCATCAACTGATGAATGGATAAGAAAGCTGTGGTACATATACACAATGGAATATTACTCAGCATTAACGAAAAATTCATTTGAATCAGTTCTACTCAGATGGACGAAACTGGAGCCCATTATCCAGAGTGAAGTAAGCCAGAAGCAAAAACAACAATACAGTATATTAACGCATATATATGGAATTTAGAAAGATGGTAACGAGAACCCAGCATGCGAGACAGCAAAAGGAACGCAGATGTGTAGAATAGACTCAGGGCCTCTGTGGATGAGGGAAAGGGTGGGATGATATGGGAGAATGGCATTGAAACATGTTAATTATCATATGTCTAAGCAATAGCCGGCCCAGGATTGATGCTTGGGACTGGTGCAACGAGATTTCCCGGGGGGGGGGGGGGGGGGGGGAGGGGGGGGGGGGGTTCTGGAGGGGAGCATATGTAAACCCATGGTGATATCATGTCATTGTTTTGGCAAAACTAATAAAAAAATGTTTAATAAAAAAAAATAAAAGGTCTTCTATGCTTTTCTATTCACTATCATTCTTTTGAGAGAAAGTAAGCATTTTTTCTCTTTTGTAATAATATATTGTTTGCTTATAGTGAGAGGAACTCATGTACAGTGTATGTAATTCCAGATATGCAGACCCATTGCAGTATACTTCATTCAATATATCAAGACTAAAAATGAAAATACTAATGTGGTGTGAGTTTAGGTAGCAGCCTTTCACACTTCTGTTTCTTCCCTTCAACTGAATTCATTTTCAATTTAAAAAGAAATAAATCCTTGGAATATGTCCACTTTGCAAAATCCAGTCCCAGAAAAAAGAACTGGAGAAAGACAAGTTTTTTTTTTTTTTTATGTTGATAAGCTGTGGATCTGATAGATTCTAAATATTCTTCCCTATCCTACTTTTATATTTTATGTCTCATATGAACAAAGAAGGGAAGATAATTCAGGCTAAGAAATATTGCCTTAATATAATCTTACCAAAAAATATTAGGGCTATCACTTCACATCATGTCAAGCTTATAACATAGGGAAATCTTTCCATCAATTGTGGCAGTGAGACTAATTCCTTGGTTCCTTCCTTAAGCCTAAAAAAGCATTTTATTTTACTTCCAGGCAAGTGGGTAGAGTTACTGTTTTCTAGTTGTACCTTCATTACATGAAAGATGGAGGACTATCTTTGCAGAAGAACTAATTCAATTACAGCTTTAAAAAAATGATAGCCTTCATTCCCACATTAGCTTGATCTTTTTACATTGTCAGTGACAAAGAGAAGTATTTCACTTGTTAAGAAGAAAATAAACTGGCAAATTTTATTGTGTAACAATTTAACTTTATTACTACCTGCAAAAGGCACTAGCAGAGGGAAGAAAAAATTGAATTTTGAAGAATTAAACAAAAGGATTAGTTTTGTGATGGCACGTTTTAAAATTGATTTGTAAACTTAACCTATTGTCCTAAAAGGCATAGAGGGCTGCAACAAATAGGAAAAACAGATGTTGAACCTCTAAAGTGAAACTGTCTCTGTCCCAGAACACCTTAGTGCCTTGTAGTACAACATCCAGTATTAATATTGCATGCTGCCAAGACCTCATCCTCTTAGTTTTTATCATATATAAGTCAAGCTTTCCTTTCCTAGAAGTTCCACTCGACATTTTCCCTAAATTAATCTGGCAACTGCATTCTAACCAAGCATACTTGAGAAAAACCTTAGATTACACTAGGATACTAGCTCAATGCCATAAAACAAGATAAGGAACAGAGAAGCACATTTCCCACTGTAACAAAGTTCTTTGACCAGTCAGCAACCTAGCCATCATCTCTTCTTCTAATCATTGAGTGCACCTAACATCACTACCATAGGACCAGAGAGCACAGATTGGCTTTAACAACCGTTAAGATGATAGAAGAAAACCCACATGTCTAAAGACACAATCTACTATTGGGACACCAGAACACAATGGCAACACTCTTTGACCCACATTGAGGGGAAACAACTACATATTCTATCTAATGAACTGGTCCTTGAGCTCCAGTTTGGTTTAATTCCATAGCAGAGTTAATCTTTATCAAAAAACAGGTGAAACTCTGAATTTTAGAAAAACTTGGTGAAATAATTCAAAATAAATCATTAACAGTCCAGAAATCTTATTTTTCCTAAGCTTGTTCAGAGGTTGACAAAGAGGTGACATTTTTTTTTTTTTTTTGTCTATTTTTGGCTGCATCGGGTCTTAGTGGTGGCACACAGGCTTAGTCTCCCAGTGGCATGTGGGCATTAGTTCCCTGGCCAGGGATTGAGCCAATGCCACCTACATTGGAAGGCGAATTCTTAACCACTGGAACACCAGGGAAGTCCTCAGAACAGATTATTCTCTAACTAATCTTGGATACTTTAGAAAACCAGTCAGGTTGCTAGAGTGTCACCAAAAGCCAGACTACAGAAGACAGGGCAAATGTAGCACCAGTGTTCCAGACACTCCAGAACCAGAATCCTCTTAAGTATAGAGTTACATTTCACCCTGCTTATTTAACTTATATGCAGAGTACATCATGAGAAACGCTGGGCTGGAAGAAGCACAAGCTAGAATCAATATTGCCGGGAGAAATATCAATAACCTCAGATATGCAGATGACAAAGCAAAGCTCAACATTCAGAAAACTAAGATTAAGGCATCCAGTCCCATCACTTCATGGCAAATAGATGGGGAAACAGTGATAACAGTGTCAGACTTTATTTTGGGGGGTTCCAAAATCACTGCAGCCATGAAATTAAAAGATGCTTACTCCTTGGAAGGAAAGTTATGGCCAACCTAGATAGCACATTAAAAAGTAGAGACATTACTTTGTCAACAAAGGTCCGTCTAGTCAAGGCTATGGTT
Source organism: Antilocapra americana (assembly GCA_007570785.1). Taxonomy (NCBI): domain Eukaryota; kingdom Metazoa; phylum Chordata; class Mammalia; order Artiodactyla; family Antilocapridae; genus Antilocapra; species Antilocapra americana. Next base: position 18,999,420 of record ML660770.1, read on the forward strand.
TTTCCAGTGGTCATGTATGGATGTGAGAGTTGGACTGTTAAGAAAGCTGAGTGCAAAAGAACTGATGCTTTTGAACTGTGGTGTTGGAGAAGACTCTTGAGAGTCCCTTGGACTGCAAGGAGATACAACTAGTCCGTCCTAAAAGAGATCAGTCCTAGGTGTTCATTGGAAGGACAAGTGTTGAAGCTGAAACTGCAATACTTTGGCCACCCCATGCTAAGAGTTGACTCGTTGGAAAAGACCCTGATTCTGGGAAGGATGCAGGCAGGAGGAAAAGGGGACAACAGAGGATGAGATGGCTGGATGGCATCACTGACTCGATGGACATGAGTTTGGGTAAACTCCGGCAGTTGGTGATGGACAAGGAGGCCTGGCATGCTACAATTCATGGGGTCACAAAGAGTCAGACACAACTGAGCAACTGAACTGACCATTTTCAAAATTTTAAAATTTTAAACTTTTTATTTGTAAGCAATTCCAAAATTACAGGACAGTTACAACAATAATACAAATAGCTTCCACATAGTTTTCACTCAGATTCCCCAATTGCTACATTTTGCCATATTTATTCTATCATTATTTTTCTATGTATGTGTAGTATTTTCTGAACTCTATGGAAGTTATATATTGATATAAGTCCCCTTAAGCCCTAAAAACTTTGATTTCTTTCACAGCTGCAAAACAATGATAGAAATCAGGAAATTAATGTTGATAAAAGCACTATCTCATAGGTCTTACTCAAATATTACCACCTCCTGACACTGTCCTTTAGAGCCAAAGAAATCTTTCTCTGGTTATGTCTTTCCATCCTCCCTTCCCATCTTTCATAAACTCGACTTCCTGAAAAGTATTATAGGATGTCACCCCATTGTCTAGCATTTCCTCAGGAGTAGATTCACATTCTGCATTTTTGGCAGAAGTACCACGGAAGCAATTTTGTGAAGGTCACCACATAAGAAAGCACACACTAGGATTTGTACTATCACAGATGATGCTGACCTTCATTTGCCAGGTTTCTCCAATGTGGAGTTTTTTTTCCCTTTCTACTTAAAAGTATATGGTGGGAAACACTCTGAGATAATGTAAATATCCTATTTCTCAGTGTCCTGGGTTGAATTGTGGCTTCCCCAAAACTGCAATGTGGGAGACCTGGGTTCGATCCCTGGGCTTCCTCTAATGGTGGTGAGCAAGAGCTTCTCTCCAGCTGTGGTGTGTGCACTCAGTGTTGATTCCCTTGTGGAGGACAGGCTCTGGAGTGCAGGCTCAGCAGTTGTGGCGCATGGGCTTAGTTGCCCCTAGCCATGTACATCCTCCTGGACCAGGGAGAGAAACCATATCCTCAGCACTGACAGGCAGATTTTTAACCCACTGGCCCACCAAGGAATTCCCTTTTATTCTTGAGTTAAAAGAATTGTTTATGTATTCTGGAGATAAGCCCTTGGTATGTGTTCTGTTACAGTATTTTCTCCTAGTTTGTGGATTGTCTTTGTTTTTCTGATTGTGTCTCTTACAGAGTATAAGTTTTTTTTCTTTGATTTTGATAGTTAATGATATCTTTTCTTAATGGTTTGTTGTTCTTCTGCCGTATTTAGGAAATCTTTACCTACATGAGTTTGAAAAGATTTTCTTCTATTTTTTAACAACTTTTGTGATGTGACATAAAAGTCTAGAAAAAAAATTGTTTTCATGGAGATATCCAGTTGTTTCAGTGTAATTTGTTAAAAATATTATCCTTTTCTGATTGAATTACATTGGATAATTTTTCTAAAATCAATTTACCAAATAAGTGCGGGTTTATTTCTCTATTATTTTTCTATTGATCTATATGTCTATGCTTAAACTAATAACACTATCTTAATTACTGTAGCTTTACAATAAATCTTGAAATTAAGTAGTCTAAATCCTCCAAATTTGTTCACTTTAAAAGACTTTGTCTCTTCTAGGTTCTTTGCCTTTCCTTATAGATTAACATCTTACCATTTTCTTTAAAAAAGTATTCTGAAATGTGTTTGGATTATATTGCATCTGCAAATCAATTTGAAGTGAGTTAAAATCTCAAAATCGAGTTTTCAAATCCATGAATGTGAATTCAATATATAAATATGGTATTTACCACTACTTATGATTTTTAAAGCTACAAATATAAGAGAATTGCCTCTACATGATAACAAACATCTATGCAAACCATACACTTGCTATCATAGTTTTGGTAAAATCCATGAAAACTGTACCTATAGATAAGGAATAGGCAACTATGCATTTACACTGATTTAATGTCATACTCGAGGTATAGTGATTATATAAAACACAAACAGCTCAGGAGGACTAAAACTATTTTCATAAAGGCATGCTGTGTACATAGAAAATCCCATATCTATGAAAAGACATCATAAATAATAACTTAGCAAATCTTAGAATATAAGGTCAATTTACAAATGTCAATCATATTTCTATATACTGGAGATGGAAAAGTAGAAACTAAAATTTTTAAAACTGCTTGATTTTAAAGGAATCACAAGTAAAATATATATGAATACAATTAAGAAAATATGTGTAAACTCATACACTTAAAACTATAAAACTTTTCTGATAGACATTAAAGAATACAATTTCCATATTTCTGCTCCTAGTATTCCTCCTTCTGGAGAGAATATTAATACAATCTTTGGCTCCCTGTTTTCCAGTTCTCTTTTCCATGCTGTTTTCCCCCATCTCCCCTAGATCCACTTTGCTCTCCACAAAGGGTTGAGGGGGGAAACCTTGAGAAACATCTCTACTGGAAATCAGTGTCTTTGCTGTTGCTTTCTGCTTACAGATAACTTTGTAGCAGTCTCTATCTTCTGGCTAATGGCAATAGACTGCAAGGAGATCCAACCAGTCCATCCTAAAGGAGATCAGTCCTGGGTGTTCATTGGAAGGACAAGTGTTGAAGCTGAAACTGCAATACTTTGGCCACCTCATGCGAAGAGCTGACTCATTTGAAGACTCTGATGCTGGGAAAGATTGAATGCAGGAGGAGAAGGGGATGACAGAGGATGAGATGGTTGGATGGCATCACTGACTCGATGGACATGGGTTTGGGTAGACTCCGGCAGTTGGTGATGGATAGGGAGGCCTGGCGTGCTGTGCTTCATGGGGTCGCAAAGAGTTGGACATGACTGAGCGACTGAACTGAACTGAACTGAATGTTTTAAAAATAAATCAGCCTCCCCAACAAAATTGTGCCATTTTTATAGACATGGATGGACTTAGAGACTGTCATACAGAGTTAAATATGAAAGAGAAAAGCACAAATATCATAAATTAAGGCATGTATAACATGTATAATGTGGGATCTAACTTCCCAGGTGGCTCATTGGTAAGGAATCTGCCTGCAATGTGGGAGACCCAGGATCAATCCCATTCCAGTACTATCACCTGGAAAACTCCATGGACAGAGGAGCCTGGTGAGCTGAAGTCCATGGGATTGCAGAGTCAGACATGACTGAGCGACTAACACACTCACAAACAAATTGTGTAAAATGTGTAAAGGTGGGATCTAGAACAATGGTATAGATGATCTTATTTGCAAAGCAGAAATACAGACACAGATGTAGAGAACAAACATGGACACCAAGAGGGACAGGGGTGGGTGAGCCGAATTGGGAGATTAAGATGGACATATATAAGTGATGCTGATTTGTTGTTGTTCAGTTGTTAAGTCATGTCCAACTCTTTGTGACCCCATGGACTGCAGCATGCCAGGTTTCTCTGTCCTTCACTATCTCTTGGAGTTTGCTCAGATTCATGTCTATTGAGTTGGTGATGCTATCTAACCATCTTATCCTCTGCCACCCCCTTCTCTTTTTGCCTTCAATCTTTCCCAGCATCAGGGTCTTTTCCAATGAGTCAGCTCTCCTCAAGAGGTCAAAGTACTGGAACTTCAGCATCAGTCCTTCCAACGAATATTCAGGGTTGATTTCCTTTAGGATTGACTGTTTTGATCTCTTTGCAATACAAGGGACTCTCAAGAGTCCTTCCAGGCACCACAATTCAAAACAATCATTGTTAGTGTATAGGAATGCCAGGGATTTCTGTGTGTTGATTTTGTATCCTGAAACTTTGCTATATTCACTGATTAGCTCTAGTAATTTTCTCGTAGAGTCTTTAGGGTTTTCAATGTAGAGGATCATGTCATCTGCAAACAGAGAGAGTTTTACTTCTTCTTTTCCAATCTGGATTCCTTTAATTTCTTTATCTGCTCTGATTGCTGTGGCCAAGACTTCCAAAACTATGTTGAAAAGTAGTGGTGAGAGTGGGCACCCTTGTCTTGTTCCTGACTTCAGGGGGAATGCTTTCAGTTTTTCACCATTGAGGATAATGTTTGCTGTGGGTTTATCATATATAGCTTTTATTATGTTGAGGTATGTTCCTTCTATTCCTGCTTTTTGGAGGGTTTTTATCATAAATGGATGTTGAATTTTTTCAAAGGCTTTCTCTGCATCTATTGAGATAATCATGTGATTTTTATTTTTCAATTTGTTAATGTGGTGTATTACATTGATTGATTTGCGAATATTGAAGAATCCTTGCATCCCTGGGATAAAGGCTACTTGATCATGATGTATGATTTTTTTAAAGTGTTGTTGGAGTGGGATGATATGGGAGAATGGCATTGAAACATGTTAATTATCATATGTGTAATCAATCGCCAGCCCAGGATTGATGCTCAGGGCTGGTGCACCGAGATTTCCGGGGGGAGGGAGGAGGGAGGGAGGAGGGAGGGGGGTTCTGGAGGGGGAGCATATGTAAACCCATGGCGATATCATGTCATTGTATGGCAAAACTAATAAAAAAAAAACAATCAGTTCTTCAGCACTCAGCTCTCTTTATGCTCCAGCTCTCATATCTGTACTTGACTACTGGAAAAACCATAACTTTGACTAGAAGGACCTTTATTGGCAAAGTGATGTCTCTGCTTTTTAATAGGCTGTCTAGGTTTGCATTGCTTTTCTTCTAAGATGCAAGCATCTTTTAATTTCATGGCTGCAATCATGTATAAAATATATAACTAATGAGAACCTACTGTATAGCACAGGCATCTCTACTCAGTACACTGTGGTGACATAAATGAGAAGGAAATATGAAAAAGAGGGGATAAATATGAATCCATATCTGATTCACTTTTCTGTACAGCAGAAAGTAACACAACATTTTAATGTGACTATACTCCAATAAAAACTAATAAAAAATTAAAGTAACCAGTCTTCCTAAAGTGAATGTGTTTGGAGTTGAATATGTGCCCAGTTGTGTCTGACCCTCTGCAACCCCATGGACTGTAGCCCACCAGGTTTCTCTGTCCATGGAATTTTCCAGGTAAGAATACTGGAGTGGCTTTCATTTCCTTCTCCAGGGATCTTCCCAACCCACTTCTCCAGGGATCTTCCCAACCCAGGGATCGAACCTGTGTCTCCTGTGTCTTTTGCACTGGCAGGCAGATTCTTTACCACTGCACCACTAGCCTAGGGTTAAACCTCACATTTGATGTGCAAAAATAATGCAGTACATGGGAAAGTTGTGGGAAGAAGAAAAAAGCTTGTTTTATCTTAGATAACTCTAGAACAAGTGAATAATGCATTTCAGTTCAAAATAGTGCTCCATTTAAATCCTTTTCTTATAACTTGACCTATGGGCATGAGATTTATCACTGATGATATCAGATTGTTTCTTCTGCAATTACTATATTCACAATTGGTCAACCTTTACTGATAAGATTTTCCTTTTATTTATATTACTATTAATAGTTCTCTTTTCTATGCGTATATAAATGTCTTACATTGACAGTCAAAGAAAATTCATCATAGTACTGGTTTTCCAGCTAAGGAGATGCTAATGTGAGAACAGTTTTAATTATACATCTATAAAATAATTGCTCCTATCGAGAATAGAATTGTGGAACAGTAGGTGAAGGAGAGGGTGGGAGAAACTGAGAGAGTAACATTAAAACATATACATTATCATATGTAAAACAGAAAACCAGTGGGAATTTGCTGTATGACTCAGGGAGCTCAAATCGGGTACTCTCTGACAACCTAGAGGTGTGGGATGGGATGGGAGGAGGGAGAAAGGTTTAAGAAGGAGGGAACATATGTATACCTATGGCTGATTCATGTTGATATATGACAGAAATGAACATAATACCATAACGCAATTATCCTCCAATTAAAAATAAATTTTTAAAAATTAACTGAAAATGTGGAAGTCTTCCTCCCAACTTTTTGATATTCAGATAAAGGCCACGTGTGACTATAGCTTTATTCTAAACTGAGCTTATATCTATCTCACCTCAAAGGCTAGCATTTTCTTTAGTTAATATAAAATCTGCAAGGTCTAATAACTGATATTTTGAATTCTTGATATAAACATGAACTTATGAACCCAAGAAAACACAGCTTGTGGATCATACTTTGTAAGGTAAATCTTAGTTATCAAATACTATCATGTTCAAGGCTACAATTGTTATAGTTTAAAAAATTCTCCTATCAAACATTTCCCAGCTCTTTAAAATAAACAGCAAATAATATTCTGCAGATCCATGGTAGTCAATGTTCTACAGCTTTAGCTAAAATATAGCTTCCTAGGTCCTTTTGCCCTTATTTATCAAAATAACCACTCTCAAAAGTCTTATTGCACAATATCCTAGCAAGCTATATTAAAATTTGTCCATACTGAATGCCTTTGAACACACACATACCCTTTATGAAGACACGTAAGTATAACAAAAGGCTAATCAAGGAAACAACTCAACCTTGAAACTATCAAATTCCATCTACTTAAATGTACCTTGGCTCTGGTTTCCAAATAGTAATTTTAAAAAGACAGGCTCTAAGCTCAAACAGTTTTGCTTTTGCACTGTTATCCTTGTTACTCACTTGCATAGAAAACAACTCAATTACGTTGTATAACAGAGCACTAAAACTATTAAACACAAACTTAAAAGCTAGGTTTCAAAGTATTTGAATATGAGATAAGCACTTTCAATTTTAATAACATGTTCCAAGGAGAACAGGTTAGTTGACCTAGTAGCACTCCTTAATGTTTTCAGAGGAGTGGGAATGTTTTCCTTTTCTGTGATGGAAGGTGTATTGCTATTTTTCTTTACAAGATCCTCAAAAGTTGTGACCTTGTGGTGGATGGCAGTATGCTCTAGCAGAAAAGACATCAAGTAGGAGGATAGAAATGCAACACCTCATCTTGGCTGTCCCTAAGTTATGTGACTTGATATTTATACATTTTAGTTGATATTTATACATTATAGTTTGATAATCTATAAAATTAAGAAAATAAAAATTATGTCTAATGTTCTTTCTAGCTCTAAAAGTTCACATTAGCTTCAATGAAACTCAAGATTACCGATCACAAGTGGAAAAATAGTGTGAACATATTGGAAAAGGAGATAAGGGAAAAAATTTTGGTCACATTACCAAAAGGACTATAAAGAAAGCCTCAGTACTCATATTTCTTGTCACCAATCACTTCATTTAAAACATAATTTTCTCACACAAGAGGCTTGTGCAGTTGTATATCATTAATACATATATTTTTCTTTTAGATAATTCTCAAGAAATTTGTTTATTCTTTCCATTACTTCTTTCATTCTCTCACATGAGATCTTTCACATGAATATAGATGTATTGCAGATGGCCTCAACTAACACTTGTGAGATAATAAGTAGCAAAGGAAAATTACTATCGCAACTTACTTTTCAAAAATTATTTTTTCTGATTAAAAAGAGTGCATGATAATTAGAAAATAGAGACAGAAATGGAAAGCCCAAATTACTACCACTGGAGGTAGAATCCCCTCCTCCTGAAATGTTTTCATATTGAAAGAAATTTTCTTAGTTGAGCCTTCTGAGTCTTCAGTCACTCACTCCTCTGATACGACTTAAGGAGTCTGGGAGAAAAACTAAAGAATCTGTCCTTTCTATTACTCTTTTGGAACTTGCTACCTATAAGGATTATATGATCTCTACTCATAAAAATTGTATGAACTGGGTTGTTTCCCTGTGTTTGAGGAATTAAGTGGAAAACTGTCTAATTTAGGAATAACTTTTAGAGGAAATTCTCTTGCCCACAGCCTCATCACATTCTCAAAAAGCAGTTTTATCAATAATAAAGCCGTTTTCTTAATTGAAATATAAGCTGACTTACAATATTGTGTTAGTTTCAGGTATACATGAAAAGTTATTCAAATAGATAGATGGAGGGATTATCCTGGCAGTCAAGTGGTTAGGACTCTTTGCTTTCACTGCCAAGGGTGCAAGTTTCAATCCTGGTCAGGGAACTAAGATCCCACAAGCCATGCAGCACAGTTCAAAAAAAAAAAAAAAAAAACAGTAGTAAGTTCAGATAGATAGATGTAAATATTCTTTTTCAGATTCTTCTTCATTATAGGCTACTGCAAGATGTTGGATATAGTTTCCTGTGTTATACAGTAGGCCCTTATTTATCTATTTTATATATAGTAATGTGTATCTATTATTAATTTATCCCTCTCCTCACCCTTGCCCCTTTGGTAACCATAATATTGTTTTCACTGTCTGTGAGTCTGATTCTATTTTGTAAATAAGTTCATCAGTATTGGTTTTTAGTTTCTCCATATAAGTGATATCATATAATATTTAACACTGACTTACTTCACTTAATATGAGATTCTCTAGGTGCATCCATTTTCCTGCAGATGGCAATATTTCACTTTGTTAAGGTCTACACAGCATTTATTCTATTGTATACACACGCCAAATAATTTTAAACTTGGGTTGTTCCCGTGTCTTGGCTATTGTAAATAGTGTCACCATGAATACTGAGGTATACGAATCTTTTCAAATTAGACCTTTCACCTTTTCTGGATATGTGCTCCAGAGTGGGATTGCCCGGTCATACGGTAGAAGCTCTATTCTCAGCTTTTTAAGGAACGTCCATGCTGTCCTCCATGTGGCTTCACCAATTTACACTCACACCAACAGTGTAGAGGGGTATAAAGCTATTATTTTAATTCTCCATGACTTAAACTTCTGCATCTATGTCTAAAAGCCTCCAAACTCAAGTGGGCAGAAAGGAAATTATTATAAAGTGTGAACCCCAGCTATTAACATGTCAGCATATTTTTCTATGATTTTTATTTATTCATTTATACATTAATTCATGCATTCATTCAGTATATTCTGCTATTAACTAAACACAATACTCAGACTTACCAGCCTGCAAAAAGCTAATAGTCCTGTATTAAAGACAAACAATAGTCAATTAACTGCAATACAAGGATGATGACGAGTATGAGTGTGGACCCTGAGCTCTAAGGCAAGCATATCAGAGAGATCTCTCTAACCTGGACTGGACAGGCCTCCTGTGGAGGGCAAGGAAAAATTAAGTCAAGAGTGAGTCATATTGAGGCAGAGGATAGGAACTTGGGTTGGGGAAGGTCAGTGAGAATTACAGAACTCAATATTCACCAAAACTGAGAGGTACGTGACCCTGGCAGAAGCTCACTCTGGCTAAAGCCTAGAGATGGAGAGACAGTATCATGCAAGGGCAGCTCCACATAATAAACAGATATGGACCAAATCAAGAAGCACCTTTTAGGCTGTAATAAAACTTAGGTGGTTGCCCTAAGGGCAGGGGTTTCCCAGGTGTCACTAGTGGTAAAGAACCTGCCTGCCAATGCAGGAGACTCAAGAGATGTAGGTTCGATCACTGGGTTGGGAAAATTTCCTGGAGGAGGGCATGGCAACCCACTCAATATTCTTGCCTGGAAAATCCCCATGGACAGAGGAGCCTGGTGGGCTACAGTCCATGGGGTCGCAAAGAGTCAGACATGACTGAGCAACTTAGCATGCACGCATGCTAAGGGCAATGGAAGTTAAACATGTACTAACATAACCAAACATTATTGTTTATGGAGTTTTAATTCAGTATTTTTCATTTACTAGTAATGAAATAAATGAATTTATATTAAAGCTGAATTTCAAAAATTTTTCTGATGACTAAATTTTATTTTATATCTATACTAAATTATTTTGAGATTACCTAAAAATTTACAGTACCACAACCATAACTATACAGTGCTTGTTTCACTAATATAATTTTTAAAAAAATTAGTTATAAGCTATTGCTGTTCAGTCACTCAGTCATGTCCAACTCTGTGACCTCATGCCAGTCTTCCCTGTCCTTTTTTTTCTCCTGAAGTTTGCTCACTCATGTCCATTGAATCAGTGACATTAGTTGTTAGAGATCAACAAAATTGTATACTTTTGTTTCAACATTTTTAAAGTTGTTACTAAATTGACAGAATTTAGTCATATAAATATGACAGAATTTTTATAAATATTTTAAGCCATTTATATATTTTTTCTATTTTGTAACTGCTTTTGCAAGAAACTTGTCCATTAATACATGAAATCTTAGTGATTTTCTTACTGATTTAAATGAGACTTTATAAAATAATATTTTAATTATTTTTACAGTTTTAGAAAACTTTTCCCACATTTTCTTAACTTTTCAACTTTAAATTTTTACTATCTTTTTATTTTTTGAAACATTTTAAGTATCAATATAAAGGTCATAATATTATCAACAAGACTTACATATTGATAAGTATTAATATCTATCTTATTTGTTGTAAGACTGTTATTTTTATAAATGAAATAAAATGTGATGAAGTAAAGCTTCCCAATGCATTTTCTTTTTGGCTTCAGGCAATCATTTTTACATTCTCCCTACAAGTATTTGCAAGCAGCAAAATGTGTTGATTTGTGGGGATTTGGGTTACCATTGTGAGTATTTAATTCTGAAATGTTTTTCTTTTTAACTCAAGATAGTGTTTTTCAAGATACTTCCATGTGCATATAGATAGATCTAGTTCATTCTTTTGACTCTCTGAATAATAATAAAACATTTAATGAATTTTCTCTGTGTAACAGCCAATGTTCTACACACATTACATGGATTAACTTGTCTCTATTAACTCTTGAGGTAGGTATTATCCATATTTTACAGAGCTACAGAATAAATAGCTGTCTCAAGTTATGGCAGTACTGGTCATGCAGTCTGTCTGACTCTTTGTGACCCCAAGGAAAGTAGCCCACCAGGCTCCTCTGTCCATGCAATTCTCCAGGCAAGAACACTGGAGTGAGTTGCCATTCCCTTCTCCAGGGGATCCTGGGATCAAACTCAGGTATCCCATATTGCAGGCAGGATCTTTATCACTTGAGCCAACAGGGAAGTCCCAAGTTATGACAGAGCAGTGCTCAAATCTTCCCAAAGTCTCCATTTAACCAACACATGACAGCTGCTCTTTGTCCTTAGTGGTAGAATTCATCATATGAGCATTGATCCATTTTCTAGAGATTTGTTTCCATTTTCTAATTACAGATAATGCTCTCATTAACACTCTATGTCAATGAGACGTATACATGTCTCCTTATGTACATATATCAAGCATGCTCATTTTTACTTTTACCAAATATGATGGCTTCCCTGGTGGCTCAGATGGTAAAGGGTCTGCCTGCAATGCAGGAGACCCGGGTTTGATCCCTGGGTCAGGAATATCTTCTGGAGAAGAAAATGGCAACCCACTTTAGTATTCTTGCCTGGAGACTTCTATGGACAGATGAGCCTGGCAGGCTACAGTTCATATAGTCCATGCTGTCACAATGAGTCAGACACAACTGAGTGACTACCACTTTCACTTTCATCAATTTCCAAAGTGATCAAACTAAACAAGAGTTTCCATTGCTCTAGTGCTTGGCTCTGATAGTCTTGTAAATTTTTTCAATCTGATGATTGCGAAAGATACCCTGTTTTAATTTTTTTCTAGTTTGATCTAAAATTTTTATAATTTTATTAATCACCCAAATTTAGCCTCCACTTAATACTGGTTCAGGTTACATATAAGTATAGCATTGGGTCTCCCTCAGTACTCCAGAGTGAAAACATTTCTCCTCTAAAATTCAGAATAATACTTTAAAAAAATACAAACCAAAGAACTCAAGAGGATGTCAGTGGTGTAATATTCCATATAGCTCAATCTCTCTTTAAGCCTGAGTTCAAATGTCTCCATGCTAATTTAAAAAAAAATTTTTTCCTGGCTTTATAAGATATAGCATTATGTAAATCTTAGAAATTCAATGTGCATATACATTGCAAAATGATTACCACATTAGGGTTTGTTACCTCACATAATTACCACTTTTCTTGGTGGTAAGAACAGTTAAGATTTACTCTCTTAAAACTTTTAAGTATATACAACAATATTGTTAACTATAGTCATGGTGGAGAGTTCTGATAAAACGTGGTCCACTGGAGAAGGGAATGACAAACCACTTCAGTATTACTGCCTTGGGAACCCCATGAACAGAATGAAAAGGAAAAATGATACGACACTGTAAGATGAGCCCCCCAGGTCAGTAGGTGTCCCATATGCTACTGGGGAAGAGAGGAGAAATAGCTCTAGAAAGAATGAAGAGGCTAGGCCAAAGCAGAAACAATGCTCAGTTGTGGATGTGTCTGGTAGTGAAAGTAAACTCTGAGGCTGTAAGGAACAATATTGCATAGTCACCTGGAATGTTAGGTCCATGAATCAAGGTAAATTGGAAGTGATCAAGCAGCAGATGGCAAGAGTGAATATCAATATTTTAGCACACTAAAATGTGGGAACGGCAAATTTAATTCAGATGACCATTATATCTACTACTATGGGCAAGAATCCCATAGAAGAAATGGAGTAACCCTCATAGTCAATATTCCTAAATGTAGTACTTAGGTGCAATCTCAAAAGTGACTAAATGAACTCAGTTTGTTTCCAAGGCAAATCATTCAATGTCAAGTCTATATCCCAAATACTAATGCTAAAGGAGATGAAGTTGAATGGTTCTGTGAAGACCTATGAAACCTTCTAAAACTAACACCAAAAAAAAGATGTCCTTTCATCACAGGGAGTTGGAATGCAAAAGCAGGAAGTCAAGTCATGACCCAGATAACCATGATGGTGTGATCACTCACCTACAGCCAGACATCCTAGAGGGCCAACTCAAGAGGGTATTAGGAAGCATTGCTATGAACAAGGTTAGTGGAGGTGATGGAATTTCAGTTGAGCTATTTCAAATCCTAAAAGAAGATGCTAATAAAGTGCTGCACTCAATATGCCAGCAAATTTGGAAAACTCAGCAGCGTCCACAGGACTGGAAAAGGCCCGTTTTTATTCCAATCCCAAAGAAAGGCAATGCCAAAGATTGTTCAAACTATCACACAATTGCACTCATTTAACACACTAGCAAAGTAATGCTCAAAATTCTCCAAACAAGGCTTCAATAGTACATGAATTGAGAATTTCCAGATGTTCAAGCTGGATTTAGAAAAGGCAGAGGAACCAGAGATCAAATTGCCAACATCTGCTGAATTTTGGAAAAGCAAGAGAGTTCCAGAAAAACATCTGCTTCATTAACTACACCAAAGCCTTTGACTGTGTGGATCACAGCAAACTGTTAAATTGTTCAAGAGATAGAAATACCAGACTACCTTACCTGCCTCCAGAGAAATCTGTATGCAGGTCAAGAAGCAACAATTAGAACAGAACATGGAACAATAGACTGGTTTCAAACTGGGAAAGGAGTACATCAAGGCTATATTTGTCACCTTGCTTATTTAACTTCTATACAAAGTAAATCATGAGAAATGCTGGACTGGATGAAGCACAAGCTGGAATCAAGACTGCCAGGAGAAATATCAAACCTCAGATATGCAGATGATACCACCTTTATGGCAGAAAGCGAAGAAGAAGTGAAGAGCCTCTTGATGAAAGTGAAAGAGTGAGGAAGCTGGCTTAAAACTCAACATTCAAGATCATAGCATCCAGTCCCATCACTTACTTCATGGCAAATAGATTGATAAATAATTGAAACAGTGAGAGACTTCAGTTTTTTGGGCTCCAAAATCACTGCAAATGGTGACTTCAGCCATGAAATTAAAAGATAGCTCCTTGGAAGAAAGCTATGACAAACCTAGACAGCATATTAAAAAGCAGAGACATGACTTTGCTGACAAAGATCCATCTAGTCAAAGCTATGGTTTTTTCAGTAGTCATGTATGGATGTGAGTTAGACCATAAAGAAGGCTGAGTGCTGTAGAATTGTTGCTTTTGAACTGTGGTTTTAGAGAAGACTCCTGAGAGTCCCTTGGACTGCAAGGAGATCAAACCAATCAATCCTAAAGGAAATCAGTCCTGAATATTCATTGGAAGGACTGATGCTGAAACTGAAGCATCAATACTTTAGCCACCTGATGCAAAGGACTGACTCATTGGAAAAGACCTGACTTGGAAAAAACCCTGATGCTGGGAAAGATTGAAGGCAGGACCATAAGGGGATGACAGAGGATGACATGGTTGGATGGCATCACCGACTCGATGGACATGAGTTTGAGCAAGCTCTCAGAGTTGGTGGCGGACAGGGTAGTCTGGCTTGCTGCAGTCCATGGGGTTGCAAAGAATCAGACATGACTGAGTGATTGAACTGAACAGTTGCAATGAAGAGCTTTTCACAAAGTATTAATGAATAAGAAAATTTATACAGTTTTGAAAACTGGAAATAAAATGATTGTGCATGTGTATATACACAAGCATGTGTGCACATGTATACATGTGAATGGTTATAAAAAGCATAGGAAAAGCTAGAATAATAGAACTCAATTGCCAACATGGGTTACTTATGATTCAGTAACAGAGGAGAAAAGAGTGGGCAGAGGCAATTAAGAAAGGAAACTGAAGAATTAAGAATTTAGTAGCAACAGAATATGATATGATTTGGGCACTTATATAAAATTACATATGCACAGATGGAAATTATAATGCTAATGAAAATAATAGAATGGGTGGATTTAACTTTACTTAAAAGTAAATGTTGTAGTATTTTGTAGCATATTTTAGTCTTTCTTAGTGCTTGCCGCTGCTGCTAAGTCACTTCAGTTGTGTCCGACTCTGTGCGACTCCATAGACGGCAGCCCACCAGCTCACTGGATTCTCCAGGCAAGAATACTGGAATGGGTTGCCATTTCCTTCTCCAGTGCATGCATGGGTGCTAAGTCGCTTCAGTCATGTCTTACTCTGTGCGACCCTATGGACAGTAACCCACCAGGCTCCTCTGTCCACAGGATTCTCTAGGCAAGAATACTGGAGTAGGTTGCCATTTCCTTCTCCATCTGAGTGCTTAGGCGCAGATTATTTTTTAAAAATCTACATACACAGATACCATGGAACCCACATATATTAAAGTAGTGCAGTCAGTGGTAACTAAGTGGCTTTTTCAAAATTTTTATGCCACATGAAATGAAAAAATATGTACAGACTGACCTTTAGTTAAGCTAGGATGAGTGGAAAGGAGGATAAAAAAAAGCACAAAGTAAGAATGGGATTTAAAGGCTGAAGCTTTAGCATCTTGATTGTATATGCAAAAGGATGCAGAATAATCTGATGGGTTAATGGAAATGAAATTTTCATCTGGCAAATATTTGCTGAGTTTCTACCGTGTACCACATAGTTCTAGACACTGAAGCCAGGAGTTAATGTAAAAGCATCAGGTTGATCTCTTGTGGAGTTTACATTCTCCTTTGCGAGAGAAGCTCCAAAGCAAGTGAACACAGACATAGAGGTGGTCTCAAGTAGCACAGAGGTGGTCTCAGTAGCTCAGGCACAGATCAGAGGACACTGTGAGGACAAGTCGCCTTAGGAGCACACTCGACCTGATCCCTGCCTGTGCAACTCTGACGTTTGAGATTCCCAGGTAGGGAGAATGCAAGTCCAAAAGCTGTAAGGAGGTCTGAGCTTGGAATGTTCCAGGCTGGAGGGACCACATGAGAACAAGGGGAATGAGTGCTAAGCATGAACTCAGAATTCATCAGGCTTGCAGACTGTAGAAACTTTGAGGGCCTGCTTCTGTAGAAAAACTTTAATTAGAAGAAGTTCCTAAAACCTGGATAATCAAAATATCATGAAATGCATGCTCAGGATGGGGTACTTGGGCAAGCTCTGCATGGTTTTCAGGGCTTCTAATTGTGGGAGGAGTGTAAACCATGCTTTGGGTCAGAAATCACTCAAACTAGCTTTTCCAGGTGAAAGAAGTGGTGACAAAGAGAATGAATCTCCTCAAAGAAGCAGGATTCTAGTCAAAGACTTTCAAGCCTGAAGGAGCACTGTAATATTAATGACATCAGCAGCCATGCAAGGACAAAAAGACTTCGTAAATCTGTTGAGGATGGGGAATTCCAGAAAGGCGACCTGGGGATATGAGTAAAAGACCAAGGAAGCAAGAGGCTATAAGGCTGCCTGTTAACTGTGCAATGCACTCTGCTTATAAGGGTGGGAAGCTGCGTCCCTCGCGAGCCCACCTTCACTTCAGTACAATTGTGTAAGATCGCAGGGACAAGGATGAAATGGAAAAGGAAAAGTTAGAAACTTTAGGTTCTTTCAGTTCGATTCAGTTTATTTGAGTCTTTAAGAAAAAGCCATTGGATAAGACACCCTACTTTAAAGGAAAGTAGGGGAGTTCAGGTGACACCTCTCTAAATGTCTCAGTTTTGCAAGGAGACAGGATGTTTGAGATGATGCTCTGTGAAAGAGGAAGTAGTTTGTAAAACCTACAGATCTCTGCTGTTTTCTCCCCTGAAGCACAGGAGAATCTTAAAAGTCATGAGCAACTTCTTGATCTGAAATTTCCCCTTATTGAGTTTTATGTTCACAGGAAGTAAACTAATATAGACAACTATTTGATTTAGCTGGAGTTCTGGGGAGAATGGATTCACAAAATGTTTATTCCCTTGCTCTGTTTTCTTTAAATATCCCTTTTCCCAGATAATACTTCAGTTTCTTCTATCTGTGTCTGCAAACAGCAATGTGGGTTGGGACCCATTATTTTCACTTAAGAGCAACCGTGCCGATTCTTTTCACTTCTAAGTGAAATAAAAAATACAAATACTCGCAGCCAACTCCAGATCAACTGATGTCCAGTGGTGGGACTTAGATACAGGCATTGAAAAAGTTTCACAAGTAATGAATGTTTCCTATGTTGGTTTACAAGAAACTTCATCAAGCCTGTAATATTTATTTCTTCCTAAGAATGCAGCTTTATTTGTTTAGAAAGGCTTGGCATATGCAGAAATAAGTACTTTGATTGTAAGCTCCTATTACTATAGCAGCTTAATATATACTATTATATATATACTAATAATATATACTAATATATCTTAATATATACTATTACTATATACTCTGGGGCCCTGCAGGATTGAATTTATGTTCATGGACTTGAAGGCTGCATGAATTCATTATGCCAATTCCTCAGTCTAGCAAATATGTTTAGGCAAAATCTTTTCCAAGCCTCTGTTTCCTTATCGACAAAACTCACTGAAGATTAGCTCTCACTATGTCATTTGGCTTTCAGAAACTGTTTTCCAAAACAAGCAGAACTAAAATATTCTCATATGCTTGGTAGACCCTTCAGAGTTTTGAAAATAAAGGCCAGTTGAGATTCCTGGGAGAGACTCAAAAAAGATGCATTAGTTCCAGCAGAAGATGCCTTAGTCTCTAAGTGCCTCAGTGGAACCGAGATTTTATGCAGGCATTTTAATGAGGCCTCTCAACAGCCCAAGAAGAAAATGAAGTAAGAAATATTGGTAGTATTTAGACATGTTAAATTTTCAGTGGCAACAAAGTTAAGAGAGAACCAATTTCTTGACATTTCAGGTGTTATTTCGTTTGTAGTGTCTTTCTTTCTTTAAATTACTGCAGTGGTGTGATTGGGCTTCTGCAGCTGTTAAGATTCCCCTGATATAATGTGTCTGGTGTGTTAAACTGGAACAGAACTACACCCAGGTTGACAGGGAACTGGAATAGGGTTTATCTTCTCAGTCTATGTGGCATGGAGATTGATTTGTGTGCTGTCCTGACTCATTTTGACTTTTTGTGTGTGAGGGGAGAGTTGGTGAAATATCAAAGAGGCATTCACTCGATGCTTGAGGCTCTGATCATCCTATGTCCTGATCCCTGATACATACTGGAGAAGCTGCACTGGTAGGGCTTCCTAGGTGGCGCTAGTGGGAAAGAACTTGCCTGCCAATGCAGGAGACATAAGAGATATGGGTTTGATCCCTGGGTCAGGAATATCTCCCAGAGAAGGAAATTGCCACCCACTCCAGTATTCTTGCTTGTAAAATCCCATGGACAGAGGAGCCTGACAGGCTACAGCCCATAGGGTCGCAAAAAGTCAGACATGACTGAAGCAACTTAGCACGCATGCATGTACTGGTAACAGCCACTTGAAAACATGGAAGGAATTTCTCTGCACTTCTCTCATCTCCTCCCCACTGGAGACAGGAAAAACTTTAGATCTGTCAGAGATGGGTGTCCTAAAGAACATCGCTGTGCCAGAGGCTGCATCCAGCACAGTCACCTATACCACTCCATTCATTCCTTCTAATCACCCACTTGAGACAGGAGATAGTGATTTTATAGAATTTTCAGGGCCTTGCCTAAGGGTGGCTGCTTTCAAGTAGCAAAACAAGGATATCTGTGCCTTCTCACCCTAGATGGTCTGCCCTCTTATCATAGGAACAGGGAAACCCAGAAGGGTGAAAAGATTTTAGAAAGCATATTCTAACTTATCCATTTATATTTGAGAAATTTAGACTCAAGTTAAATGATTTGCCTCAGGCACAGAGCCAATGAGAAACTTCACTGGGAAAAGAACTTTATCTTTTCATTTTTGTAACTCTGGTATCTCAGAATTCCACAAGGTGGTTAAAGGACATGAGACTCATTCAAAACAGCTGCCTGTTGTGGGGACCATTGTAACTCATTGCTGGGGCAATATCTTTCCATCTGCCTTTGGTTCAATAGAGTAAGGGACCTTCTAGACCCTGAATGTTCAGTTTCAAGGCAATTGGAAAATTCATTTAAGAGCCAGTTTATCTCCCAGAGCTAGAACTTAAAACTAAGGTAATTAGGAAGGAAAGAAAAATAAGCTGTCAACAGCAGGCTAATTGCAGGCATAAAATTCATGTGTTTAAGAGAACTACTTGGTAAGATTAATATAAGACTATATAGATCTATTTTAGGAACATGAGGTTATATTTACCTTTCTTTTAATATGTACAACAGTTTTAAAGTGTTCACTTAAAACAAATTTCCCTCTCCAGAATAAGGAAAGTAATATTTTACAAAATGATTATTTTTTAATATATGATTCTTTGAGGAACAGTTATTCTTATGTCTGTATTACAGCTGGAGATCCACTTTAGGGCACTACAGTGAAAACATTCATGAATATTTATCAGAGAGGCATTTTCATGAATTGTTTTTTATCAACAATCACACACACAGATAAATAATAATAAACAATAAATACAAGAACAATAAACAATTTTTGCAGGAGCAAGTCATTCACTGGTTAATACTAAATTTATATATACATTCTACAGCCTTTGAATCTTAAAAAAAAAAGAATACTGATGTGCTTAAAAGGAGCTATGACTTAAAAGAATCATAAAAATAAAACAACAAATTTCTAATACAGACTTTTAAATACTTTGTAATGTATTCATAAAATGCTCAGGAATAAAAATGTCAGATAAAATAGACAGATAGATGATAGACTAAGAAAAAAATGTTTGAGATTCAAACTTTCCTGAAGATGCCTATGGACATCAAGAAAAATGGCTATTAGGAAGATCTTTTGGATGAAATGGATCTTAGAAAAATATTTATGTTAATAAAAAGCAGAAGATAACATATGAATAACACATTAATACATCATCAAGCAATATTGAAATTACATTTTAGGTTATTATAATAATTACTTTTTAATGATGATAATGCAGTATACAGTGAAGATCTGTTCTCTTAAATGATAGCAGCTTTTAACAGATGAAAGACGCTAACCAAACTCTGCATACAGTTGCCACTCAACTCTCTGTTCATAGTAATGGTTCTATCTTGAGCATTTCACAGCAATTTTGCAAATTCAATCATAACTTAAAATATTAAGATGATTTTACACAAGCTATTTTGGTTTACATAATTAGGGTTGAAGCTGGAAACAGAAATGTGTCCACACATTACAAACCAGAATTTGCCTATCTTTCCCCTATAGGTCATTATCAGTTGAAAATGATTTGGATGTGTAACAGAAAGAGAAATTTAGACATATGGTTAAAATAACTTTTAATACTTTGATCAGAAAAGAAATCTATCATATTCTTATAACATATGCCATTTTAGATTTGACTCTTTAAAATAAATAAATTTTTGAAAAATCTACAGTCTAGCTGAGGGCAAAAGAAGGGATAAATAAATGCATCTTTGTTTCTTAGTTTATAGTTCGGTCTTTAAAAAAACCATAGCACAGAGCAGAGAATGCTCCTGTTTTCCCACACCAGACTCTATCTTTGACCATGGGCTGAACCTCTGGCAAATGCCTGGAGTTTTGGGAAAAGACAGGCTAAACTTGGCATTGTCTGGAAACCCTTTCTCACACCCTAAAAAGAACTAAATATATATATATATAAAGTGCCTTCACTGAGGGCTCTGTGCTGGACCTGGGTAAAAAACCACGTTTTAGCCTTTCTGGCAAATAAAAGCATACAAGATGCAGCCTCACTCAGATACCCAAAGATCATTGCTCAAATCATCACAAATGTGGACAGAAGTTTAGAAAACTGGCTAGTATCAGGCATGGACTTCAAGGAGACTCAACAGGAAAGTTATTTTAAAAAGGGGGTGGGAGGGTTGCTCTGGAGGGGTTTTTGGAGAACTTTCAGATTATGAAAGTGGCTCCCTCCTCCCCGTCCCTAGCCCCATCCCAGCGCTATGGGCCTGGGAACAGGCATCAGTGGTCTGGACAGCCTGGGCACAGAAGCCCCAAAAAGTCACGCTGGTGACCAAAGGATCGCCTTCCTGGACTGTGATTCCACAGACAGTGCCCCGTGGGATTAGGAAGGGATTTGGGAAAAGTGGAAAGAATAAAGTCGCAAAATCCAAGATAACACTCCCCAATCGTTAATGTGAATCATCCAAGCCAGCCGCGGGCACTGGGGTCCCCAGCCCAGTCTGACCCGCGCCCCTACCTGAAGACCACTCCAGGGCAAAGCCCCAGCGGCGTCGAAGCGTCCTGGCTGGGTTTCAGCAACAGGTTCCGATGATCCTGTCCCGGTTTTAACTGCCACCGCCTGGCGTCTCGGACCCCGCCGGCGCCTGCCTGCAGGCTGCACGCTTAGGGCTGTGCGCTCGCTCGCTCGCTCGCTGGCTCGCTCTCTGCCTCCTGGCCCCCCTCCGTTGTAACGTCACTCTCCAGGGGGCAGCAGCCAGCTGCTGGGAGCCCATAGAAAGTATTCACATCCCGCTAAGGGGCATCCGGATACCTTCTTGTGAAATTCAGAATCCGTGTGCAGCAAAGGAAAGAAAGCATCACTATGGCTAACACTGCGTCTTTGCCAGGCTCCATACTTTGGGCAAGTGATTGAGCTTCCCTGTGTCTGGGATTTCATTGTAAACTACAGACGAGGCTGATAATAGGCACTGGGTAATCGGAGACCTGAATCAATGTTTCTGCGCAAAATGCCTGGAGTGGTGCCTGGTACATAGTAAGCATTCAGTAAACCTTACGGTTGTAACATTCTCGTAGGAGTAAAGAGTTCATTGCAGGCTGCAGACTGCGATAACCCTCCCTTCTCCAAAGTGGATACTGATCCCTGAGTTCTTGCAAAGGCCTTTCTGCCCTCTCTGTAATTGTGGAATTGTGAATTCATGCTGTAATTAGAAGGAGAAAGGAACGAACCTGAAAGAAAAACTCAGTGATTCTAACAAGAAAAATGTGCTTTGTTGGAAGACACTACTAGAGAAATCGTGCCTAATATGTAACTAACTTAGAGGTTTGTACAATTATGACAAAGGGATAAAGGTGATTTAGGAGAGTAACAGAGATGGGGGTCAGGTATGGGGGAAGCCTGTGAAGGGTCTATGTTTGCATAAGTTATCAGATTGGACCTTCATAGCACAGCAAGAACAGCTATGGGAAAACAAAACAGACTTGCTAAGTCATAGTGTACAATTATTTCCAGTCCATACCAAGGCACGAAATTCAGTGGCTTGTCCAATGTCACAGAGGTTGTTTTCAAATGACATAGTAGGCTCCAGAAGCTGAAAATTCAGCTCTCTTATTACATATCTCTGCCTAAATCACTGCAGATTGTGAGATACAAGAGAAAGCTGCTTGGAGAAATCTTTTAAAATAGGATTCTTTGGTCTTGGATTAAGGTCGTAGGTTCAGACATGTGTGTGTTTAAACCTGGGTCCTGTGTTCAGGATCCTGAAAGGGCTATCTTTCTCAGACCTTTACCAAGTTCAGGACAGAGATGCTAGTCACACTTTGTGAGTTTGTAACCACATTCAAAGGTATAGGAAGTCTTAGGGTAAAAGACATTAAACAGATAAACAGATACTAATAGGAAGCAGGACTTAGAAGTAAAAGTTCATCAAAATAAAGCTAAAAAGAGAACAGCATTCTGTATCTATTCAGAAATTCTCAAATCAAAGTAAAAAACTTATGACCCATCACTCCCATATCACAGGGTTTCCCAAGTGGCTCAGTGTTGAAGAATCTGCCTGCCAATGCAGGAGACACAGTAGATGTGAGTTAGATCCCTGAGTCCAAAAGATCCCCTAGAATAGGAAATGGCAGCCCACTCAAGTATTTCTTGCCTGGAAAATTCCATGGACAGAAGATCCTGGTGGGCTACCATTGCAAAAAGTCGGACATGACTAAGAAACTGAGCACACACACACTCCCGTATCATTCTACTTACCACACTTGAAAAATAGATCATCAAAATGAATTAGGAATAATAGCAAAGCTTTTAATGAGACAGTGAGGTAATGTCTAGCTTGCAAGAATTCTATTACAAATTAAAAGACATACAAAACTTGTCATGTAATAATCATTAAACTATGAGTCACTTTCTGTATCTCATAAAACAGTACCCTGTGAGGAACTACTGTCCTTATCCTCCTCCTCTCCCCCACTGCCAATTTTAATGGAGACTTTAAGGGTAGATAACTGATAGCACCATTATTTACATGATTTTTTCCACTTCCCTATTTATACAGGTTTCTACTTCAGGAAATTTGTCAAAAGAATTGCTTAGTTTGTTGTTGTGTAGTCGCTAAGTCGTGTCCAACTCTACAACTGATTCCAAAGTTCCAAGATGGGGCTGCAAGTTTGCATTTTTGAAAAATTCCCAGGTGTTGCAGATGCTGCTGGTCCACAGACCACAATTTGAATGGCAAGGTGTTACTGAAATTAGTAGTTAGCCAAAATTACATATTTAATATGTGATAGAAACAATGTCAGACCCCAAATCTACCTGAGCTCCATGGTGTTGTGATTATCCATTATTCTGTGCTAACCCTACATGAGGAAAAGTGAAATTCATTCACACATAAAACATGAAGGTGGGAGTGGGGCTTTGAACCGAGTGATCATGAAAGACTGGCTGTGCTTTGAGTTGGAAACTGTCCAAACAATGAAGCCTTTAAGCACCTGGAGCAAACTGGCACTTAAACTCTCTAGTTTCTTTACTTTACAAAGGAAGAGTCAATCAAGGCAATTTCTAAATAAGAAATATTTGACCTTCTTTAGGCGTCACCACAATGTGATGAATGCTTTGCTGAATACTATGGGATGATAATAAATCAAAGAATGATCTCATCAGACTTCTTTCCTGCTTAACCTCTCATTTGTGTTGGACTGAATCTTAAAAAAGAACTACAAGATAATTTCTAATTGCATGCTTGGTTTCTATTTCAGCGGCCCTCATTCTTACACTTAAGCTACTGCCTTAAAAAAATCGTTTACCCAAACTCCAGTAACAATTATGTGATGGGATTAAAATTCACTGCTTCTGGAAATGTATATCATGATGTTATGATGAATGCTTAAGAAGTCAAAACCGTAAGTGTTTTCGTAAAGCCGATATTTCAGAACTACAAAAAAGGATTAGAGTAAGAAGTTTTTTTTCATTCAATACATTATTATGTTTAAAATATTTGTGTCTCTGAGTTTTTAAGTACCCATAAGTTTTGAGAATTTAGCTTAATCCTTTGCATGTAAGAGTGGATTTATGTTGTCAATTTAGAATAAAAAATGCTCTAGTCATCTAAAATGACTTAATCTATTTATCAGCCTTCTGCAAGAAGGCAAGGTTTTCTTTAGGGTAATGGCCAAAACAGGGCTTCCTAGGTGGATCGGTGATAAAGAATGTGACTGCCAGTGCAGGAGATGGAAGAGATGCGGGTTCAATCCCTGGGTTGAGAAGATCCCTTGGAGAAGGAAATGGCAACCCACTCCAGTACTCTTTCATTTTTTTTCTTTAAATTTAATTTTTTTATTGAAGGATAATTTATAGAATTTTTCTGTTTTCTGTCAAACCTCAACATGAATCAGCCATAAGTATACATATATCCCCTCCCTTTTGAACCTTCCTCACATCTCCCTCCCCATCTCACCCCTCTAGGTTGATACAGAGCCCCTGTTTGAGTTTCCTGAGCCATACAGCAAATTCCCGTTGGCTATCTATTTTACATATGGTAATGTAAGTTCCCATGTTACTCTCCATATGTCTCACCCTTTCCTCCCCTATGCCCATAAATCTATTCTCTATATCTGTTTCTCCATTATTGCCCTGTAAATAAATTCTTCAGTACCATTCTTCTAGATTCTGTATATATGTGTTACAATACAATATTTATCTTTCTCTTTTAGACTTGCTTCACTCTGTATAATAGGGTCTAGGTTTATTCAACTCATCAGAATGGACTCAAATGCATTCCTTTTTATGGCTGAGTAATATTCCATTGTGCATATGTACCACAACTTCTTTATCCATTCATCTGTCGATGGACATCTAGGTTGTTTCCATGTTATAGCTATTGTAAATAGTGCTGCAATGAACAATGGGATACATCTATCTTTTTCAATTTTGGTTTCCTCAGGGTATATGCCTAGGAGTGGGATTGCTGGATAATATTGTAGTTTTATTCCTAGTTTCTTAAGAAGTCTCCATACCGTCTTCCATAGTGGCTGTATCAATTTACAATCTCACCAACAGTGCAAGAAGCTTCCCTTTTCTTCACACCCTCTCCAGCATTTATTGTTTGTAGATTTTTTGATGATGGCCATTCCACCGGTGTGAGGTGATATCTCATAGTTTTGATTTGCATTTCTCTAATAATGAGCGATGTTGAGCATCTTTTCATGTGTTTGTTAGCCATCTGTATGCCTTCTTGGAGAAATGTCTGTTTAGGTCTGTTCCCCACTTTTTGAATGAGATGTTTATTTTTCTAGCATTGAGTTGTTGAAGCTGCTTGCATATGTTGGAAATTAATCCTTTCCCAATTGTTTCATTTGCTATTATTGTCTCCCATTCTGAGGGTTGTCTTTTTTTTTTTTTTAATTTTCTTTACTTTATTGTGTTGTTTTTTCCATACATTGACATGAATCTGCCATGAGTATACATATGTTCCCCCTCCAGAACCCCCCTCCCTCCTCCCTCCCGATTCCCTCCCCCTGGGTCATCCCGGTGCCCCAGCCCCGAGCATCAACCCTGGGCTGGCGATTGATTTCACATATGATAATTAACATGTTTCAATGCCATTCTCCCATATCATCCCACCCTTGCCCTCTTCCACAGAGTCCACGAGACTGTTCTATACATCTGCGTTTCTTTTTGCCTAGAGAATCCCATGGACAGAGGAGCCTGGCAGGCTACAGTCCATGTGGTTGTAGAGTTGGACACGACTTAGCGACTACACAACAACAAACTAAGCAATTCTTTTGACAAATTTCCTGAAGTAGAAACCTGTATAAATAGGGATGTGGAAAAAATCGTGTAATTAATGGTGCTATCAGTTATCAATATGTTGCTATTTGTAGGTATTTGATATAATTGCAGTTGATTTGAGATAAATTTCTTGTAGTGCTAAAATGAACAGGAAGAAAAGAAAAGAATATATGAAAGAATCATATCTTCAATAGCTTATTAATTACTCCTTGCATCTTTATGATGTGTAGTATGCATTGGGCTATCTATTACTTGAGATGATCTGTGTCTTCTTTCCTCCCATGGTTTGAGGACTATGGCTGGGTACCTGGGGTGGAGGATAGGCTAACTGGGGATTAATGGGTAGCTATGGACTAAACCAACTGAGGAGAGGGAGCTTTGCCTAAACTAGTGTACAAAGCGAGAGCCAAGTTGAGAATAGGCAGTAAGCAGGACTGGTTATATGGGGAAGAGAGTGCAGGCAAGAAATTTTCTGTAGTCTTGGTGAGAGAACTGCGTTAAAGAAGAGACAGAAAAACTGGAAAAGAAGGGATGGGGTAGAATACTTGACATAGGTACAGGCTGTAGGAATTGGCCATTGAGGCCAAGGTGGCAGCTGAGACTATACTAGTTTTAGAATTTTCATGATTAGAGGTTGCTGATCTCGGCTTCCCCAGTGGCTCAGATGGTAAAGAATCTGCCTGTAATGTGGGAGACCTGGATTTGATCCTTGAATTGGGAAGATCCCCTGGAGAAGGGAATGGCAACCTACTCTAGTATTCTTGCCTGGAGAATTCCATGGACAGCAAAGCCTGAGGGGCTACAGTCCATGGGATCGCAAAGAGTCAGACACAACCAAGTGACTAACACACACACACACACACACACACACACACACACACACAGGATGCTAACCATTAGTATAAAACAGCAAAGTCTAAAGACAGATATGCACCCTGGAGAAAATACTGACTCAGTTTTAGATGCATTGAATTTCAAGTGATTTCAGAAGAGCCAGAGGGTGATACCAAGTAAGCAGCTGAAATATGAAACTGGAGGGTGCCAGAGAGATTACATTTCCAATTTAGATTTGGAGAGTCATCCATGTACAAGTGATAGTTGGAGCTGTAGGTGTGAGTTGACTCAGCAAGTGAAAAACTGGAAAGTGAAGAAAATTTAAGTAAAGAGCTTTAAGAGTTACCTAAAAGGTAGGGAAAGGAAGAGAGGCCTAAAAAACAAATGAGGAGAAATCCATTTCAGTTCAGTTCAGTCACTCAGTTGTGTCCGACTCATTGCAACCCCATGAACCACAGCACACCAGGCCTCCCTGTCCATCACCAACACCCGGAGTTCACCCAAACCCATGTCCATCAAGTCAGTGATGCCATCCAGCCATCTCATCCTCTGTAGTCCCCTTCTCCTCCTGCCCTCAATCTTTCCCAGCATCAGGGTTTTTTCAAAGAGTCAGCTCTTCGCATGAGGTGGCCAAAGTATTGCAATTCCAGATTCAACATCAGTCCTTCCAATGAACACCTGGGACTGATCTCCTTTAGGATGGACTGGTTGGATCTCATTGCAGTCCAAGGGACTCTCAAGAGTCTTCTCCAACACCACAGTTCAGAGCATCAATTAGGGAGGTATGAAAAGAATGTGAAGTGTTTCATGACGATCAAAGCAGGAGCGGATTCCAAAAGGAGGTACTTCAAGCATGAGTGTCCGGAGAAGTCAAGAGTCACTATTGGACATAGGTGACAAGGGGTAGGGATAGAGGGACAGAGTTGTGGGTCAGAGCTGGATGAAATGAAGCAAATGTAGGTTGTGAGATCATAGACTTAAGTGATCAAATTCTTGTAGGTGAGAGGAGTAAGAGAGAAAGACTTTGTGTTTTACTAACAATCAATATCCTATGATCTAGGGTTAAGGCTCTCACCTGTATGCATGCATCTCGACAACCATACCTGGGAAGTTCCCACTTCAACCTGTGGATGTGCATGTAGAATTATTCTTATCAAGTATTTCCAGTTTCCAAAATTAGTTGCTGAGCCTGGGCCTATCTGATATATAAACCCAGGCAAAAGATATCTATTGTGTTATCTCAGGAAACTCCATCTCTATTTCAGTAACACTACGTGTATTTCCGTCATGTGTTTATGGGAAAAAAGACCAGTGATTGTGTAGGGTTTGGCAGATTAATACATTTTTTAAAAATTGATAAATTTGTTCTTAACCAGTTGGCTTGTTATTTTATCCGATGATTTTAGCACTATTTAAGAGGTTATGAGCACATTCTATCTTGATTTTAAACATCAATTGTGTGAACTAAGTATTTGTTTTGATATTTTGTTGCTTTTATCCCTGAATCCACCAAAATGTCATAGCATAGAAT
Organism: Antilocapra americana; assembly: GCA_007570785.1. Classification (NCBI taxonomy): domain Eukaryota; kingdom Metazoa; phylum Chordata; class Mammalia; order Artiodactyla; family Antilocapridae; genus Antilocapra; species Antilocapra americana. Next base: position 19,027,704 of record ML660770.1, read on the forward strand.
TCCAATGAACATTTAACAAGAGAATAAGTAAACTTACAAAGATAACTGATTTTTTAAATGTCTCTTTTAATTGGAGCAAAATTGCTTTACAATGTTATGTTGCTTTCTGCCATATAACAACACAAATCAGTCATAATTATACATATATATATATATATTCCTTCCCACTTGAGCCTCCCTCCCCTCCCTGCATCTCCCTCTAGATAACCATAGAGTCTCAGGCTGGGCTCCTTGTGTTACATAGCAGCTTCCCACTAGCTCTCTGTTTTACACAAGATAGTGTCTATATGTCAGCGTTACTTTCTCAATTCATCCCATGGTCTCCTTCCCCTGCTGTGTCCACAAGTCTGTTTCCTACATCTGAGTCTCCATTCTTTCTCTGCAAATAAGTTCATCAGTACCATTTTTTGAAGATTCCATATTTCTGAGCTAATATACAATGTTTGTTTTCTGTTTCTGGCTTACTGCATTCCATGTAATAGGTTCTAGGTTCATCCACCTCACTATAATGGACTCAAATTCATTCGTTTAATGCTGCTGCTGCTGCTAAGTCGCTTCAGTCGTGTCCGACTCTATGCAACCCCATAGATGGCAGCCCACCAGGCTCCCCCGTCCCTGGGATTCTCCAGGCAAGAACACTGGAGTGGGTTGCCATTTCCTTCTCCAATGCATGACAGTGAAAAGTGAAAGTGAAATTGCTCAGCTGTGTCCGACTCTTTGCGACCCCGTGGACTGCAGCCTTCCAGGCTCCTCCGTCCATGGGATTTTCCAGGCAAGAGTACTGGAGTGGGTTGCCAATGGCTGAGTAATATTCTATTGTATATATGTACCACTTCTTTATGCATTCATCTGTTGATGGACATCTAGGTTGCTTCTATGTCCTGGCTATTGTAAATAGTACTGCAATGAATATTGGGGTACATGTGTCTTTTACCATTGTGGTTTGCTCAGGGTATATACCCAGTAGTGGGATTATTTTGTCATTTGTTGTTCAATTGCTAAGTTGTGTCCACTCTTTGCAACCCCATGGACTGTAGCACACCTGGCTCCTCTGTCCCCCACTATGCTATCTAACCATCTCATCCTCTTTCGCCCCCTTCTCCTCCTGCCCTCAATATTTCTGAGCCTCATGGTCTTTTCCAGTGAGTTGGCTCTTCACATCAGGTGGCCAAAGTTTTGGAGCTTCAGCAGTTGTCCCTGTAAAGAATATTCAGACTTGATTTCCTTTAGGATTGACTGGTTTGATCTCCTTTCAGTCCAAGGGACTCTCAAGATTCTTCTCTAGCACCACTATTCAAAAGAATCCATTGATCAATATTCAGCCTTCTTTATGATCCAAATCTCACATCTCACTACTGGAAAAACCATAGCTTTGACCATATGGACCTTTGTGAGCAAAATGATATCTCTGCTTTTTCATATTCTGTCTAGTTTTGTTGTCACTTTCCTTCCAGTGAGCAAACATCTTTTAGTTTCATGGCTGCAGTCACTGTCTGCCATGATTTTGGAGTCCAAGAAAATGAAATCTGTTATTGCTCCCACTTTTTCCCAATTTATTTGCCATGAAATGATGGCACTGAGTGCTGTTATATTAGTTTTTTGAATGTTGAATTTCGAGCCAGCTTTTTCACTTTCCTCTTTCACCCTAATCAAGAAGCTCATTAGTTCCTTTTCACTTTCTGCCATTAGAATGATATCATCTGCATATCTGAGGTTATTGGTATTTCTCCCAGAAAAGTTGATTCCAGCTTATGATTCATCCAGCTCAGTATTTTGCATGATTTACTTTGTATAGAAGTTAAATAAGCAGAGTGACAATAAACAACCTTGTCGTACCTCTTTCCCAATTTTGAACCAGTCCAAACTGTTCCATGTCAGGTTCTAACTGTTGCTTCTTGACCCACATACAGGTTTCTCAGGAGAAAGATAAGGTGGTCTGGAAATCCCAATTCTTTAAGAATTTCCCACAGTTTGTTGTGATCCACATCGTCAAGGATTTTAGCATAGTCAATGAAGCAGAAGTAGATGCTTTTCTGGAACTGCTTTGCTTTCTCCATGATCCAGTGAATGTTGGCAATTTGAAATTTGATTCCTCTGCCATTGGTAAACCCAGCTTGTACATCTGGAAGTTCTCAGTTCACAAACTGCTAAAGTCTAGCTTGAAGGATTTTGAGCATAACCTTGCTAGCATGTGAGATAAGCACAATTGTATAGTAGTTTGAACATTTTTGACATTGCTCTTCTTTGGGATTGGGATTAAAACTGACCTTTTCCAGTCCTGTGACCACTGGTGAGTTTTCCAAATTTGCTGACATATTGAGTGCAGCACTTTCACAGCATCACCTTTTAGGATTTGAAATAACTCAGCTGGAATTCCATCACCTCCACTTGCTTCATTCATAATATTGCTTCCTAAGAACTACTTGACTTCACACTCTAGGATGTCCTATTCTAGGTGAATGACCACACCATTTTGGTTATCTGAGTGGTTGAGACCTTTATTGTGTAGTTCTTCTTATATTCTGGGCTTCCCTTGTGGCTCAGCTGGTAAAGAATCCACCTGCAATGTGGGAGAACTGGGTTCAATCCCTAGGTTGGGAAGATGTCCTGGAGAAGGGAAATGGCTACCCACTCCAGTATTCTGGCCTGGAGAATTTCATGAACTGTATAGTCTATGCGGTTGCAAAGAGTTGGATACAATTGAACAACTTTCACTTTCTGTGTATTCTGGCCACTTCTTAATCTCTTTGCTGGGTCATATCGTAGATTTATTGCTACTTTCTTTTAAGGAATCTCCACACTGTTCTCCATAAAGGCTGTACCAGTATACATCCCCACTTACAGTGCAGGGGGTTCCCTGTTATCCTCATCCTCTCCAGCATTCAGTGTTTTTCGATGTTTTTGATGATGGCTGTTCTGAACAACGTGAAGTTATATCTCATTTTAGTTTTAACATGCATTTCTCTAATAATGAGTGATTTGGAGCACCTTTCCATGCGTTTATTGGCCATCTATATGTCTTCTTTGGAGAAATGTCGCTTTAGGTCTTCTGCCCTTTTTTTTTTTACATTGTTTGTTTTTCTGATATTGAACTGTATGAACTGCTTATCGATTTTGAAGATTAATTATTTGTCAGTTGCTTCATTTGCAATTATTTTCTCCCTTTCTGAGGACTGTCTTTTCATCTTTTTTTATAGTTTCCTTTGCTGTGCAAAAGCTTTTATGTTTAATTAGGTTACATTTTTTTCGTTTTGCTTTTATTTCCTTTACTCAAGGTGGTGGGTCAGAGGGAATCGTGCATTGATTTATGTCAAAGAATGTTCTGCCTATGTTTTCCTCTAAGAGATTTAGAGTTCCTGGTCTTACATTTAAGTTTATAATCCATTTTGAATTTATTTTTTTTATATGGTGTTAGAGGACTTCCCTGGTGGCTCAGACAATAAAAGTGTCTGCCTACAAAGTGGGAGACCCAGATTTGATCTCTGGGTTGGGAAGATCCCCTGGAGAAGGAAACGGCATTTCATTCTTTTACATGTAGCTGTCCAGTTTTCCCAGCACCACTTATTGAAGAGGCTGTCTCTTCTCCATTGTATATTCTTGCCTCCTTTGTCAAAGATAAGGTGTTCATATGTGCCTGGGTTTATCTCTGGGCTTTCTAAAAGAGAGCTGATTTTTACTAGTCTAAAAATTTGCTTGAAAATATAACAGAAATCAGTAAGGTGATAATAGTCAAGCCAACACACCATCTTCTTGAACCTGCCAGTATCATTCACTCAATAAGTATTTATTGCACATTTCAATCACAAACAGTATCCTTCCTCCAGGGCTCAGAAGCAGAAAAACGAATAATTACATTCTTATGGTAGCTACTATAGTAGCTAGCTGTGCTGTTGGAGGATTTAACAAGATTTTCTAAATCTTCCTTCAGGAGTCCAGGCAAGACCACCTGGGAGAGATGACCTTTTGGCTATTTGTTATTAGAGCATTTACCATGTCAAATAATATTCAAGTGTGAATAAGAAATTGTCAGGCAAACACTTATGTAGAAATAGGCTATTCCAAGAGCATAGAACCGCATATTTGCAGGTGCAGAATATTTTTTTTAAAAGACACAAAGTTCATGTTTATTAAATGTAAATAAAGGCCAGGGATTTTGCAAAGAGCAATATCTCATTTGCTTCTCACAACCAATAATTCTATATATTCCTTCTTTTGTAGCTGAGAATATTTGGTCCCAGAGAAATTAAATTGCTTTCTTAAAACCACAAAGCTAACTACTGAATGGACAGGGTTTGAAATCAAGTCAGGTTGAGCAGGTAGGAAGCATGCCTAATGACTAAGCTACCCAACATCTGAACCAGAATAACTGGAAGCAGTTCAGCAGAGCTGAAATCCAGTGTGTGTACATTAGGTAGTACAGAAGGAGATATTAGAACTATAGATTAGGGCAGATGGTAGAGAACTGTGTGTACAAAGGATTTGGGGATTATTTTTTTCTTGAAGGTAATAGGGCGCCATTGAAGATTTAAGTACAGCAGTGACAGGACTGGATTCGTATTTTAGAACAATTGCGTCCTATAACATAGTGTACAGTAGAGGGAGAGCAAGTATAAGGAATTACCCTGAGGGATGCTGACAAACAATAAGAACTTAACTAAAGAGGTAGTGGCCTAGATTGAGAGATGAATGGAAGACTATATGGAGATTTGGGATATAATATCAACAGAAATTGAAGAGTCATTGAATGTAAAGCGTGACTAAATAAAAAGCATTGAAGATGCCTCAGACATTTCTGTTTTGGTTAATTGTGTGGTCTGGGATGCTGTTAACCAAAATGAGAAACTCCACAAAAGAACCATGTTTCACCAGAAGAAAATTAGCTCTGTTATTATTATTATTACAGTACAGCTGAGTTACGGTATTATATTGCTTTCAAGTGTACAACATAGTGATTTAATATTTTTGTATTCCATTTAAAGATATTATAAAATATTGGCCGTATGCTCTGTGCTGCACAATGAATCCTTATATATTACTTGTTTTACCATAGTAGTTTGTACTCCCTTAATCCACTACCCTTGTCTTTCCCCTCCTCCTAACCATCTTCTCACTGGTAACCACTAGTTTGATAAAATGAGCTGAGTTTTAAACATGTTATTTACAAAGTGAAGAATATTACATAGACAGTTGGATACAATACGCTTTCTGATTTACCCCCTACCTCTTTTCCATTCCCGTTTCCCATTGGTCTGCCTTTGACCTTCATTCTCCAGCCATTTTGAGCTCTATATTTGTGCTTCTCTAAACAAGCCTTGCTCTTTCAATGCTGAGTATTTGCAGAGGCTGCTCTATCTTCTTGGACTTCCCCTTAACAAGAATATCCCTCTCCTGTGTGCTTTTAGTATTTCATACATACATCTCTTCAAATTTATCACATCTCATTGTTATTATGTCTGCTTCCTTAATTAAATGTAAAGCCCCAGTTAAGTGAGTCCTAATTTAATCACTTTTGAATACCTAGCACTTAGAATTCTTATTGTCCTGTAGCAGGTGCTGAGCCTGTTGTTTGAGCTAATTAACGCTATAGTAAGCCAGGACTGAAGAGATGGATGCAAAGTCTTCAGCATGCTGTTTCTTTGATAAAAATAATATTTGTTATAAAAGCAATTAGAGCATCATAGTTTAGGGAATCTTAGTTCCACAATTATTATCTTGGTGAATATTGGACATGTTACTGCTATCTGCTATTTGGTTTTCTTACCTATAAAATAGGGATAATAGTATTATCTACTCATAGTGAAGTGAAGCTGCTCAGTCATGTCTGACTCTTGGCAATGCCATAGACTGAAGTCTGCCAGGCTCCACCATCCATGGGATTTTCCAGGCAAGAATACTGGAGTGGGTTGCCATTTCCTTCTCCAATCTACTCATAAGGTATTTTCTCATTTATTTTTTACAGTAGAACCTTGTTAACTGAAATATAGCAGTGTGTATATGTCCATTCCAAACTCCCAGTCTATCTCTCCCTCACTGCCCTTCCCCCATAGTAACTATAAGTTCATTCTCTAAGACTGTGTATCTTCTGGTTTTATAAATAAGTTTGTATCATTTTTTAGATTCCTCATGTAAATGATATCATATGATATTTGTCTTTTTCTGTTACTTACTTCACTTAGCATGATAATATCCAGTTTCATCCATGTTGCTGTAAATGTCATTATTTCTTTATTTTTAATGGCTGAGCAGTATTCCATTGTATATATGTGCCATATCTTCTTTATCTGTTAATCTGTCAATGTACATTTAAGTTGCTTTCATGTCTTGGCTATTGTAAACAGTGCTGCAATGAACATTGAAGTGCATGTATACTTTCAAACCATGTTTTTCTCTGGATACATGCCCAGCAGTGGAATTGTTGGATCATATGGAAGCTCTGCTTTCAGTTTTTAAAGAAAACTTCATGCTCTTCTCCATAATGATTGTACCATTTTACATTCATACCAACAGTGTAGAAGGGTTCCCTTTTCTCAATATCCTCTAGGCATTTGTTGTTTGTAGACTTTTTGATGTCCACTTTGGTGTGAGGTGATATCTCATTGTACTTTTGATTTCCATTTCTCTAGTAATTAGTGAAGTAGAGTATCTTTTTATATGCATCTTAGCCATCTGTATGCCATTTTTGAGAAAAATTTCTATTTAGGTCTTCTGCTTCTTTTTTGATTGGGTTGTTTGTATTTTGGATATTGAGCAACATGAGCTGTTTATAAATTTTTGGAGACTAATCCCTTGTCAGTTGCATCATTTGTGAATATTTCCTACCATTTTGTAGACTGTCTTTTTGTTTTGTTTCTGGTTTTTCTTCGCTTTCTTAAGATATTTGTGACCATTAAATTAGTTAGGACATATAAAGTATAGCAATGTCTTATACATTAGAGAACTCAAACATTAGCTATTAATTTCCTGATTTATCATGATGAATTTTAACCATATGATATTAGCCATGAGTTTCACTTTTTCTCTCTTTCTTCCTGATAAGAGGAAGTCTCCCTTTCCTTAGGATCCAAGAGAAAAAAGTTCTACACTTAACAGTGAGTAATGCTCTTCACCACCCAGATCTAAGAAAAGTAGAATTTAGGCTACTTTCATTTAGATGAAAATGGCTGTCATTACAGTGTAAACAGCATTCCTTTTGTCTTCATACTAGTCTACCAGACAGCTGGCTGATAAATATATCCCTTTTTTCTTCTTTTAAAGTATATTGAAACTAGAGATATTTGAGTCAATTACATAAAAGAAAAAAAAAAACCACAAGATAGCTAACAGATCTTAGTTTCTTTCAAAGTAAGTTTTATTTCTGAACTTTTCATTATAGGGGACTGGAATACAGAAGTAGAAAGTCAAGAGACACCTGGAGTAACAAGCAAATTTGGCCTTGGAGTACAGAATGAAGCAGGGCAAAGGCTAATAGAGTTTTGCCAAGACAAACACCCTCTTCCAATAACACAAGAGAAGACTCTACACATGGACATCACCAGATGGTCAACACCAAAATCAGATTTATTATATTCTTTGCAGTCAAAGATGGAGAAGCTCTATACAGTCAGCAAAAACAAGATCAGGAGCTGACTGTGGCTCAGATCATAAATTCTTTATTGCCAAATTCAGACTGAAATTGAAGAAAGTAAGGAAAACCACTAGACCATTCAGGTATGACCTAAATCAAATCTCTTATGATTCTGTAGTAGAAGTGAGAAATAGATTCAGGGAATTAGATCAGATAGAATGCCTGATGAACTATGGACGGAGGTTCGTGACAAGGTACAAAAGAGAGGGATCAAGAATACCCCTAAGGAAAAAAAATGCAAAAAGCAAAATGGCTGTTTGAAGAGGCCTTACAAATAGCTGTGAAAAGACGGGAGTTGTTGATGGATACGGAGCCCTGGTGTTCTGTGGTTCATGGAGTTGCAAAGAGCTGGACGTGACTGAGTGAATGAACTGAACTGAACTGAATCAGAGTAATCAAACACATTAATTTTAATGTGTTCTTTAGAGAAGTTTTTCCCATAGAGTCTGTAGAGGGCGCCTCCTGACAATAAATTCATTTAGTAAAATCCTGCCTGATATGGTAATATAAAAATGTTTTATTAAAATATTGGCCCCATTCCCAATTATACACTAATGCCTTTTAAATAAAAAATATTGTACTCTGTATCTTAAACTTGAAGGTTTTATTACTAATTGAATGTACTCATTATTTTGACATTCTCTGTGAAATATAAGTACTAAAATTATTGAGAAATAATATACTGGGCTGTCTCAACTACATAGACCAGGAAAATAGATTAGTTGGTAAATCATTATACTCTTTTATGCTCAGTAACAAATAAATTCTCAAAAGTTCTAAAGGGTTAGATATTTGTAAATAATCTCCATTTGGAGAAGAAAAAACTTTAAATATTTCTGTCTAAAAAGAAGATCCACTGATCACATCTCAAAGTACTAGACTTTTCAGATGGATGTTTCTACTATTGGATGATTGTATTATCATTATCCAAAGCAAAGAAACAGTCGTCCAGTCATGGGGCTTATCTCTTATGAAAAAAAATCACTTTCTTTGGAGACAGCAAAAATAGTATGCTAAACCAGACAATAATCTACATCTCAATACTGAATTTCAATAGACTATTTCAGCAGTATCCATCAATCTATCCATATACACACAAATTCAACTTTCAAATAATTCAGTCCTCCAGCACATCTGATATTGGAATTATTGGAAACTTGATATGAAATATGTCTTATGTTCAAGGAAATAAAAGTGTACCCAAAATATGAGCAAGAAAAAATAAGACTATGAATGATTGTACAGGGGAAACAAGTGTCATGCACTTATCAAAGGCAGTGAGAATGGAGAAGCCAGAACAGTTTAAAGAGCAACTTAGGGAATTGAATATAATGCCTAGCAGAGATGAGGAAAAGAGAGGAATTTGCATAATTTATTTTTGTTTTGCATTCCCAACAAAATCCTTTCTTCCATCCTATACTTTCCAAGGTTAGGTGGATGTGATTTCCTGACTTCAGAATCTAATCCCTTGCATGCTTCCAGAATTGTTCTGTCCTTTTCTCTTCTCTTAGATTACATTCCTTAATTTTAGATTAAAAACTATGCCTAGAATAATAGCAAGGAAGTGTTTTTAGCAGATGTTTAGAATAACTGAAGTCATACAGCTCCATCTCAGTTAACATTCTATGGACAACACTAAAGTGTGGACAACTACTAAACCATCATGTATTGTCCCCTAAATCAGTGCTACCACTGTCTGCGGTCCATGGACAAGTGCCAGTCTGTGAAATGTTTGCTACTCATTAGGGATAAATGAGGAGGATGCTCACTGTGGCAGAACTGTACTACGCTTGCTTTAACTGACAGTCTTGTTTAAAGAAGCTAAAGACCATGCCACCACTTCCCCTAATTATAGAAGACTAAAGTGCATAATATCAAGCTGTAGTTTCACTTTTTTTTTTCAACCGCAAAACAGCTAAGAATTTAACCCTTATTGCTAATTGTGTGATCAATGGATCTGACACAACAGTTTCAACTGAGCCTCTTATTCTTATGCTGCTGGAGTATTTTTTTTTTAATCACCTACATATCTGAAAATAATGAGACAGTTCTACCAAATGAATACCTAATCGTTCTTCCAGTTCCCTCTAGGGAAAGGAAATCTTTAAGGCTTTAAAAATTGCAGGGCTCTGAAATCTCACTTCAAACTGTGGAGTATGATGCCTATTTCTAATTTACAGGAATAGGATAAGAGAGCTTTGACTGATATCAGATTTTTTCATTTGAATTAGAGAAAGCAGTAATATCTTTTAGTGCAAAGGTATTGTGGTATAATCCATAGACAGATTGCAATTTATTTACATTAAATTAGAAAAATCACTACCTGTCAAGATAGGGAAAAATAATTCTCTAGAGTGGACTGAAAACAGCCATTCTGTGGCACAATAAAGTAGCATTATCTTTATTGGACAAGATCCTGATGCTGAGAAAGATTGAGGGCAGGAGGAGGAGGAGCCGGCAGAGAATGAGATGGCTGGAGACATTACTGACTCAATAGACTTGAGTTTGAGCAAACCCTGGGAGATAGTGAAGGACAGGGAAGCTTGGTGTGCTGCAGTCCATGGGGTCACAAAAAGTCAGACACGACTTAATGACTGAACAACAACTTTTAACCTGTGGGATTATAAGATATAAGCTTTAAAATCAACAGAGCACCCACACTCCTTCAGTGTGAGCTACACATAGTAATAAATTCCTCCAAAAAAATACAGTGTGAAAAAAAAGAAGTGGGGAGGAGAATTTTACAATGGAGAAATCTAATGAACACCTCCACCAGGTGGCCAAGGTCAACAGCAATAGAGAGCATCTGTGTTGATAGTATAGACCTTTGATATGAGATAATGAAAATAGCATTTTACCTTTGCAGTCTTCCTCTCCCAAACTCAATCTAATCATGAAAAAAAAAACAATAGTTAAATCCCAATGGAAGTACAATTCTGCAAAATAACCAACCAGCGTTTTCCAAAACTGTCAAGATTATCCAAAACAAGCAAAGTTTAAGAAATTGTCATAGCCAAGAGGAGTCTCAGAAGACTAGTGAATGTTTCCTGGATGGAATCCTGTAGCAGGAAAAGATATCTAGTAAAAATTAAGGATATTTGGATGAAGTGTAGACTTTTGTCAATAATAATATGTTTATTGGCTTATTGTCACTAATGTATCATACTTATGTAAGATGTTAATAATAGGGGAAATTAGGTACAGAGTATATGGTATCTCTCTGTACTATCTTCACAAATTTTCTGTAATTCTGTAACTGTTCTAAAAGAAAAAAATTTTTTTTAAATCAGTGGAGGGAAATCACTTTTGAAATCAGGATAACTGAAATTTCTTGAGATATTTCAAGTAGAAAAATTTAATATCAAGAATTGGTTACACAAGTGATGGAAAAAGCTAAGAAACCAAACAAGAAAGAGCTAAAATCTGCTGCCACTCTAAGTGTTTGGAGCATCAAGGAGTGGCATTAGCAGGATTAGGAGCAACCATCCCAAAGAAGCTAGAATGATAGTGAGCAATCTGAAGAGACCTGGGGCTACCAACCAAGGATTGAACTGGTGGAAAGCTGGAACCCTGAAGGTGATGCATATCATACAGAAAATGCCACCAATGACAGAAGGAGAAGACATTTTCTGGATTCATCTCTTCTACTTTGTAGTCTTTTGCCAGTGCCTCTCATTGACTTAACCAACTACAAATCAGAAAGACATGGGAGCCTGGGGAATGTGGTTATTTGAGACAACAGAGGAGTAGGAGAAGGACAAACATGGGTCTGAGAACAAAGAGGTATCTAAAAAATGCTGCAGTCTTTCTTTTAATAACATCTTGATATGTTAACACTGAGAAAGAGAAGATTGGCTCTTTAAGTAATCTATAATCTATAATCTTTTCTACAGGGGAAAAATTTTTCCATATTTATCCACTTCCAGATGACTTGACTAGCGTTTAGTAATTCCTGTCTTTTTTCACTCTCTCTCTCACTTCTTACTCTCATCTCTCATTTTTAAAACTGTAATATGTTTCTCCTCTTATTATTCAGAATTAGCATTTATCTTCACAAGCAGTTTTACTCCAAACACTATATCTTCTTAAATCAACTGTGAAACTTTTTCAAATTAGTTTCAAATGAGTTTTACTCAAAACAGCCATGTCATTGTGGAAGATAATGTCAAAAGATTTACAACACCCTGAAAGAAAAGTTTGAAAATAACTTAATTCTTTTGCTATTTCATTGAGATGGAGAAAAGTAGAAGAACTTGTAATGAGCCAGAGATCAGCTGAATATAATGAATTTTCCAGTATGGCCAAACATTTGATTGTCCGAGATTAAGCACTACTAAGAGATCGAGTGTGTCAGTGGGTGAGGCATATCAGGAGGAACACAAGGCACAGCCTTTCTTTGAGACTTGTGTAAAATAAAGGTTGATACCGGTTTTGCTGAATTTTTAACTTTCATTAAGACTGAGGAAATTTCACTACCCTCCATGAATTCTCTATCTGACACTTACAGCTGAGAGACTAAGCCATGTTGTGATCTGCCATATCTAAACCAAGACAAGACATGGGATAGAACAACTTCCATCCTGCAGTGTATGATGACATCATCACCTTTCCATAATTCTTGTTGGAAGCCCTTAGTTGGAATTCTCTCAACAATAGGAACTCCTTATGCCCAAGAATATGAAAGGTAAAGAAAAGCAAAATCAACAGTGATGCCAAATTACAGTTTTTGTGGCTGTTCAGTCTCTAAGTCATGTCCAACTCTTGCAACCACATGAATTGCAGAACACCAGGCTTTCCTGCCCTTCACTATCTCCCAGAGTTTGCTCAAACTCATGTCCATTGAATCAGTGATGCCATACAACCATCTCATCCTCTGTCACCCATGTCTCCTTCTGCCCTCATTCTTTCCCAGCATCAGGGTCTTTTCCAGTGAGTCAGCTCTTGGCAACAGGTGGCCAAGTGATAGAGCTTCAACTTGGGTTCAGTCCTTCCAATGAATATTCAGAGTGGGTTTCCTTTAGGATTGACTGGTTTGATCTCACCGCTGTCCAAGGGACTCTCGATAATCTTCTCCAGCACCACAGTTCAAGTGTCAATTTTTTGGCATTAAGCCTTCTTATGACCCAACTCTGACATTCATACGTGACTACTGGAAAAGCCATAGCTTTGATTATATGGGCCTTTAATGGTAAATCAATGTCTCTGCTTTTTAAAGTCATAGAGGTTTATCATAGCTTTACTTCCAAGGAGCAAGTGCCTTTTAATTTCATGGCTGCAGCCCCCTCCATAGTGATTTTGAAGCACAAAAAATAAATCTCTCACTATTTGCACTTTTCCTCCATCTATCTGTCCTAAAGTGATGGGACTGGATGCCATAATCTTAGTTTTTTGAATGTTGAGTTTTAAGCCAGCTTTTTCACTCTTCCCTTTCAATTTCATCAAGAAGTTCTTGAATTCCTCCCTGCTTTCTGCCACTGAAGTGGTATCATCTGAATATCTGAGGTTGTTGATATATTTCCTGGCAATCTTGATTCCAGCTTGTGATTCATTAAGCCCAGCATTTCTCATGATGTACTCTGCATATAAGTTAAACAAGCAGAGTGCCAATATACAGCCTTGACATATTCCTTTCCCAGTTTTGAGCCAGTCCATTAGTTCCATGTGTGGTTCTAACTATTGTTTCTTGTCCTCTATACAGGTTTCTCAGGAGACAGGTAAGGTGGTCTGGTATTCCTATCTCTTTAAGAATTTCCTTATTTGTTGTGATCCACACAGTCAAAGGCTTTAGTGCCAGCAAATGTTGGCAGTTTGATCCCCTGTTCCTCTGCCTTTTCTAAATCCAGCTTGAACATCTGGAAGTTAATGGTTCACATATTGCTGAAGCATAGCTTAAAGGATTTTGAGCATAATCTTGCTAGAATGAGTGAAAGTGTTTGGTAGTTTGAACATTCTTTGACATTGGCTTTCTTTGGGATTGGAATAAAAACTGACATTTTCCAGTCCTGTAGCCACTATTGTTTTTAAAATTTGCTGGCATATTGAGTGCAGGACTTTAATAGCTTCATCCTTTAGGACTTTAAATAGCTCAGCTGGAATTCCATAATTTCCACTAGCTTCATTCATAATAATGCTTCTGAAGCCTTTGACTGTGTGGATCACAATAAACTGTGAAAAATTCTGAAAGAAATGAGAATACCAGACCACCTGACCTGCCTCTTGAGAAACCTGTATGCAGGTCAGAAAGCAACAGTTAGAACTGGGCATGGAACAACAGACTGGCTCCAAATAGGAAAAGGAGTATGTCAAGGCTGTATATTGTCACCCTGCTTATTTAACTTAAATGCAGAGTACATCATGAGAAACACTGGGCTGGAAGAAGCACAAGCCGGAATCAAGATTGGTGGGAGAAATATCAATAACCTCAGATATGCAGATGACACCACTCTTATGGCAGAAAGTGAAGAAGAACTAAAAAGCCTCTTGATGAAAGTGAAGGAGGAGAGTGAAAAAGTTGGCTTAACACTCAACATTCAGAAAACTAAGATCATAGCATCCAGTCCCATCACTTCATGGGAAATAGATGAGGAAACAGTGGAAAAAGTGTCAGAGTTTCTTTTTGGGGCTCCAAAATCACTGCAGATGGTGATTGTAGCCATGAAATTAAAAGATGCTTACTCCTTGGAAGGAAAATTATGACTAACCTAGATAGCATATTTAATAGCAGAAACATTACTTTGTCAATAAAGGTCCATCTAGTCAAGGCTATGGTTTTTCCAGTAGTCATGTATGGATGTGAGAGTTGGACAGTGAAAAAGGCTGAGCACCGAAGAACTGATGCTTTTGAACTGTGGTGTTGGAGAAGAACTCTTGAGAGTTTCTTGGATTGCAAGAAGATCCAACCAGTCCATCCTAAGGGAGATCAGTCCTGGGTGTTCATTGGACAGATTGATGTTGAAGCTGAAACTCCAATACTTTGGCCACCTCATGCGAAGAGCTGACTCATTGGAAAAGACCCTAGTGCTAGGAGGGATTTGGGGCAGGAGGAGGAGGGGACGATAGAGGATGAGATGGCTGGATGACATCACCAACTCGATGGACATGGGTTTGGGTGGACTCTGGGAGTTGGTGATGGACAGGGAGACCGGGCATGCTGCAATTCATTGGGTTGCAAAGAGTTGGACACTACTGAGCAACTGAACTGATATCAGATATGGCTTCCCATTGGCATAGTGGTAATGAATCTGTCAGCCAATGGAGGAGATGCAAGTTTGACCTCTGGGTCGGGCCTGGAGCAGGATATGGCAAGTTGCTCCAGGTTTCTTGCCTGGATAATCCCATGGACAGAGGATCCTTGCAGGCTTTAGTCCACAGGGGTTACAAGGAGTCAGACCCAACTGAGCATGCATGAACACAGGGCTCAGTTGTGTCAACTCTTTATGGCCCCAGGACTGAAACCCACTGGTCTCCCCTGCCCATGGAATTTTCAGGCAAGAATACAGGAATGGGTTGCCATCTCCTCCTCCAGGGAATCTTCCTAACCCAAGGGTTGAACCCACACCTCTTGCATCTCCTGCATTGCAGGCAGATTCTTTACCACAAGCATCACTTGGGAAACCCCATATGTTAAAATTTCAGAAATTATTATGTTAGATATCTATGAGCTAGAACAGAAATTTCAGGGCATGTTTTCTTTCCCAGGAGGCTGTAATTATGGCAATGAGGAAAAGATGCTGACTTCCACACTCTACTTTCAGAACTAAACCCCACATCACCAGGGATATCTTCTCTACTTTGAAATATGCAAGCTTAACAGCATGATTTAAGCAGAATGGTGTACATCAGAAAATTAAAAGAAAATAAATGGGCTTTACCATCATGTCCAGACAGCTATGGCCAAAATTGGTGTGGGTAAGAGTAAGAGGAAAGTATACACAGCAGCTGGCCCATGAGAAGGAAAGCAGAACAGATGCCTTAAAACCGCTCACCATTATGAGACCTTCATCTCCCTAACACAAGCCATTTGCCAGATTGATATGTAGCCTAAATACATAGCCTAAATGCTCTATGCAAAGGAAAATTAATCTTCTTAGGACATGAAGTAATGACTTTCCCACCTTGTGTTCCCCCGATTCCAACAAGCATGTCATCACACAAACTAAAAGTGTAGTATAGTAAATGTTCTATGAATAGCTGGAAGATATTTCTTTTTTCTAAAACTCCAATGAACCTTTGGCCTCTTCATTTTCCCATCCATCCTGCATACTGATGCCAGCTTAATCTACCTAAAAGAGTAGGCAAGCAAGCAAATAAAAACTACTTACTGGGTAAAGTACCGAAGGTGCTTCAGTTCAATTCACACTCAGTCATGTCCGACTCTTTGCAACCCCATGGACTGTTGCATGCCAGGCCTCCCTGTCCATCACCAACTCCTGGAGTCTACCCAAACTCATGTCCATCGAGTCAGTGATGCCATCCAGCCATCTCATCCTTTGTCATCCCCTTCTCCTCCTGCCCCTAATCCTTCCCAGCATCAGGGTCTTTTCCAATGAGTCAACTCTTCCTATGAGGTGGCCAAAGTATTGGAGTTTCAGCTTCCTTCCAGTGAATACCCAGGACTGATCTCCTTTAGGATGGACTGGTTGGATCTTCTTGCAGTCCAAGGGACTCTCAAGAGTTCTTCTCCAACACCACAGTTCAAAAGCATCAATTGTTTGGCACTCAGCTTTCTTTATAGTCCAACTCTGACACCCATACATGACTACTGGAAAAACCATAGCCTTGACTAGATGGACCTTTGTTGACAAAGTAATGTCTCTGCTTTTCAATATGCTGTCTAGGTTGGTCATAACTTTCCTTCCAAGGAATAAGCATCTTTCAATTTCATGGCTGCAGTCACCATCTGCAGTGATTTCGGAGCCCAGAAAAATTAAGTCAGCCACTATTTCCACTGTTTCCCCATCTATTTGTCATGAAGTGATGGGACTGGATGCTATGATCTTAGTTTTCTGAATGTTGAGCCTTAAGCCAGCTTTTCCACTCTCCTCTTTGACTTTCGTCAAGAGGCCTTTTAGTTCTTTACTTTCTGCCATAAGGGTGGTATCATCTGCATATCTGAGGTTATTGATATTTCTCCCACCAATCTTGATTCTGGCTTGTGCTTCTTCCAGCCCAGTGTTTCTCATGATGTACTCTGCATATAAGTTAAATAAGCAGGGTGACAATATACAGCCTTGACGTACTCCTTTTCCTATTTGGAACCAGTCTGTTGTTCCATGCCCAGTTCTAACTGTTGCTTTCTGACCTGCATACAGGTTTCTCAAGAGGCAGGTCAGGTGGTCTGGTGGGCTACAGTCTATGTATGGGGGTCACAAAGAGTCAGACATGACTGAGCACATGCGTATGCCCACACACACACGTGTACTAGACAGGATGCCTGGTGGCTTATATTTGTCCCTTCCATCTGCTCTCCACCCTTTACCACCAGCTCTGTGCCCTGGGCAGGGGAAGCTGACTTATAGGGGCTGCATCAAAAGGTCCCTGTCTCTGTGGTTCCGCTTAGATTCAGTCCACAGGGAGCCCCAGCAAGAAAGTGCACAGAGAAAAATGATGAAGTCAGAGGACAGTTTATTTCCCTGGTTCCCTCTCTCTGTGGGGTTGCCCTCAGGCTGCCCATGTCTTTTGATCAAGGTCATTTCTCTTCTCTAGGTGTTCTCTCTCCAGCATTCTCTTCTTCCTGATTCTAGCAGAAGCTCCCTCCTCTGGTCCCCTTAAGCCTAGGAATAGTGTCAGCTTTATTGTTACTATTTCTGAATAACTTTATGATTGCCTGTGGTTCTGCTAAAACTCACCCACACCTTTGCAAAATAATCTTTTAAAAATAGCACCTTTGGCAATAAACTCACCACAAATTAACCAAACTCAAGTGTTCCATCTGTTCTTTATTGGGACTCTATGTAAGACTTAGCACCTCCTCCTCCTCAGATGCTTCTTATCTCTGCTGCAGTTGCCTCCACTCTTGATTAACCTGCTGCCAGGACCCTGTTGCCTATAACCAACTTATCCTGGGCCCTTTCCCTAATCTCAGGGACAGTCAGGCTGACTAGCCGTGTGCTGAGAGTTTCTGATTGCTGCCACCACTTCCAGGCCTGAATGAAACACCACCCCACGAGGACTGATATATGACATCCCAGACAACCATAGAAGGGACAAAATGATGACATGAAACCAGGAAGTTGATGGTGGTTGACTGATAGAAACTAGGAGACAGGAGGGACCTAGGCAGATCATGCTCTGATGCATGGATTTTCCTTGCAGTCACGGAGAAAAGTCTCCCAGACCAAGCAGATGGACTCCCAAGAAATATGTTATGTCTGTGTGGCTCATGATGAAGTATCAGTCAGCATGGTTAACCATCACTTCCTAATGCTTTTCATTTTTCTTTTCTCCCAAACCATTTCCTATTCCTTAAGAAAAGCAAAACAAAGCAAAACTACACTTCTCTGGACCTGAAGGTATAGTAGACTGATTATATAAATTGGGCTTTCTTTGATTACTTAGGATGCCAAGGAGTTTCAGAACTGTGATAATGAAGGTCATTTTACATTTCTATAAATGTACTCATCGTGCTTAACAGATGAAGTATCATTGTGCTTTGAAAACAATACAGTACTATGCAAATATAAGATAGAAACACCACTTATACAGATAAAGGACTGTAATTTATAAAATGTTCAGTGTATGGCAATAATGCAAACGTATTTTAAATTTTCATTTTTTTAACTATGGTTGATTTAAAACATTGTGTTAGTTTCAAATGTACAGCACAGTGACTCATTTATATATGGTTTTCTTTTTCAGATTCTTTTCCCTTGTAAGTTATTACAAAATATTGAATATAGCTCTCTGTGCTATACAGTAGGTCCTTGTTAGTTATCTACTTTAGTAGTAGTGTGTATATGTCAATCCCAAACTCCTAATTTATTCCTCCTTTCTTCCTTTTCCCTTTGGTAATTATGTTTGTTTTGAAGGTCTGTAAATCTGTTTCTGTGTTGAAAATAAGTTTATTTGTATCATTTTTTTAGCTCCCACATATAAGTGATATCATATATATTTGTCTGATTTACTTTATGTAGTATAATAATCTCTAGGTCCATCTGTGTTGCTGCAAATGGAATTATCTCATTCTCTTTTATAGCTGAGTAATATTCCGTTGTATATATGTATCACATTTTCCTTATCCATTCCTCTGTCACTGGACACTTAGGTTGCTTCCATGTCTAAGGCTATTGTAAACAGTGCTGCAGCGAACACTGGGATGCATGCATCTTTTGGAATTATGGTTTTCTCTGGATATAAGCCTAAGAGTGATATTGCTGGCTCATATGGTAGCTCTATTTTTAGTTCTTTAAGGAAACTCTATACTGTTTTCCATAGTGACTGTACCCACTTACATTCTTACCAACAGTGTAGGAGGGTTCCTTTTTGTTCACACCCTCTCTGGCATTTATTATTTGTAGACTTTTGAAAGATGGCCATTCTGACTGCTGTGAGGTGATACCTCATTTTAGCTGTTTTGCACTTCTATGATAATTAGTGATGTGAACATCTTTTCATGTGCCTTTTGGCCATCTGTCAAACTTAATTTCTTAAAAATCACTTTAAAAATGGAATGCATAAGGAAAAAATAGTTTACAAAATGTTGAGTTCTTACTGTCTGATGATCAGGTGATAAAATAAGTAGTGTTTTATAAATTTTCAGCTGGTATTATTTAGAACTCTGGTTTCTAAACTGTGCCTCACTGAATAAGAGGTGTTTTCAGAGATTCTAAAACCATATGTATATCTTCTCAAACAATACCATTCGAACTGCCTGAAGGAACAGATTAACACTGAAACTCTAAGGTAAATTTTAATTTAAAATATACAGTAATAATGATGTGGCAATGTAGGTTCACTGGATATAGCAAACGTACCATTCTGAGGCAGAATGTTGGTAGTGGGGGTGGCTATGTATGTGAGCATGAGGAGTATACTGAAACTTGGCTTTCTGTTCAATATTTCTGTGACCCTAAAACTGGTTTAGAAATAAAACTTATTAATAAATGAAAGAAAGAAATGCCTATAAAAATAGTTCAAAACTACTGATTATGAATATTTAGTTTGCTTTTTATTTTTGCATAAAATTAATAGATATTGCTTGGATATGAGCCTAAAATTGGAAAGAACTGTAAGACAGGATAAAATATTTTAAAAATTAGAAAATATGTGAATACAGTAATAAATGAGTCAAATTTGGAAGCACAAAAGTAATTAAAATTATTGGAAGAGATACTGTGGATGATATAATGTAAATAATACTTGGGGGAAATCTCAATTTGATCACCCTGTCAGATTTCCCACCTTGATAAAAAATAGCCCTGTTTGCACCTAAGGCATAGATAATAATATCAAAGGAATGGAAAATTCTATATTACCCAGTAAGCTAGAATTTTTACTTGTGATATTTATGGTAAACATCTAAGCAATGAGCTCCAGTTTCAGTTTGAGTAGAAATAGATGACATTTAATGGAACTTAAGTAATCCAATTTTAATTATAAATCTATTCATTAAGCAACTGAAATGTTTATGTGAATCACCATTAATTTCATCAAAACCTAATGAATCTTTAAAATTTTTGATGTTACTTCATTCCAAACATTCTTTTAATACAAGTTTTTATAAATAGTCCTTTTAACAGGCATCATTGGTTATTATATCATTATTACTATTATTAGATATTTTATCATTTTAATGACAAAAATACTTTCATCCTTGTACATAAATAAAATTTTATATATGCATTATAAAATATATATAAACATGTTTGTTTATTCCAGTTTATCTACCTTTGCCAAGATTCTCCCTGAAGATGATTCATTTTTATAAATTTTTCTAAGGATAGATCTGAATTTAGATTGGAAATTTTACAATTTACATAGATTCTAAAAGTGTATAGTGTTGATATTCAGTAATAACCTACTATTATCTGTGTGTCTAATGATAGGTAAGAAGTTGCTTTAAAGAGAAGTTGATATTCAGACACACACACACACTTTACCTCCCATACCAAAATGTATCGTACTGTCTTTTCTATTTCCATGGCTCCTTAAGACTCCTGATATAACTAGCTGCTTACCCAACTTATGTGAATTTTCAAAGCCCTTCCCCAAAAAGTCAAACATCCATACAAAAGAAAACTATCCAAGACTTTTTAAAAATTATGTCTAAAGAAGGATAACATCTGTATAGAAAAGTTCACAAATCATATATATACAGCTTAACATGAATCCACTCATATAAATGCCACCCATGTCAAGAAATAACCATTCAAGTTTAAAGTAATATCACAATAATCTTAGTTGGGAACAGTACTCTAGTTCTGGTATTTGGAATAAAAATTTTGACAAAATGTTTACATAGTTTTAGTTTCAAGGTATATGTAGATAAGGGTTTCCCTTGTGGCTCAGCTGATAAAGAATCCGCCTGAAATGTGGAAGACCTAGGTTCAATCCCTGGGTTGGGAAGATCACCTGGAGAAGGGAAAGGCTACCCACTCCAGTATTCTCGCCTGGAGAGTTTCATGGACATAGTCCATGGGATCGAAAAGAGTTGGACACAACTGAGCAACTTTCACTTTCATATATAGATAAAAGGATTTTAAATGTATGTGTACATTGGTGAAATTTCCCATTTTTAATGTGGAAAGAAATAACAAAAATATGAATATCTATTTGTTATGACAATGTTATTATGATATGAAAACTAAAAACATCTTTATGATTTGTCATCTATGGTATTTCAGAATTAATTCAATTCTGAATTATTTGATAATTATAATATTATTATATAATATATTGCAGTTATATATTAATTATATAATTCAATTAAAACTACAGTTTGTAAAAATTCTATTAAGAATGTGGTGTTTACTGCAAAAGAATGCTCTCTAAACTAATCTTTTGAAAGTTCTGCTTCCCTTTTTTTTTTGCTTTTGGAAAAACTTTGCATATGTACAAAAGGTGCATGTTCTTTATTTCCTTCATTTCTTCCTTCCTCCCTTGCTTTCTCTCTCCTTTTACTGATCTTTAATGGACATTTATAGCACTGTTATTTTCTTAAATCATTCTGAGTGGATTGTCCAAGGGTAGATTCAAGTTTACTGAACAGGGTTAAAATATCATAGAATTTAGGACTGAAGGCCTGATTAATAATGTTTTCATTATATTTGCAGTTATCCAAATACCCTGAAGATATGAAAAGAGACAGGTAATTTTATGCATTTTTAACTTTTTCTCCATATGTGTTAGAATGCTACCTCTGTAATCGACTCTAACTCTATTCAGCTTTTCTTCTTCAAGTATACAATACACCATATCTTTTCATCCCCATTTTCTATCTGCCTTATGGATGAATTAGATTCATTATCATGTTGTACGCTGCTTTGGAATGGAATTGAGAAACTGAATTAGAGAAATGTGCTAATACCTATGGCATTCTGTTTGAGTGTTTATGCGTATTGCACACCAACAGTTACTCACGTTTGACTATTGGTCAATATTTGCAACTTGCCTTCAAGGGCATCAATCCCTACCCCTTCTTTTAGCTTGAGTGGCCTCCAAGTGTAAGGGTGGCTCCTTCTCTTTGAAGGAAGTCTACTTCAACTATTAACAGACCTTGTTGATAAACAATGGAAAATATTCTCCTTTTATGAATGCAGGTTGTCAGGGAAAGGAACTCTAAGTATATTTCAGTTCTCCATACTTCCAAGAATCTTTTCTAAAAAGAAAAAAGTGGGGCTCTTTGGTCAATTTCTGGATGATAATGTCATTTTTGGTAAACATATGAATCTGGTTATCTGGCTACTTGGACAGAATCAATCAGCAATGCTGTATTATTCTGTTCCCCTTAGATAGGTTTTGAAAAGGGAAAAAAGTAAAAGCATAAAAAAATTAAAGTTCTTTGGCATTATGACTTACATTGTGATCATTCTTTTTCATCTTATTTTGTAAGAGCTCTGTTAGAGAATAGATGAATCAGGCCACTCTATTCTCAACAGGAGAAAGGACAAGTTGAATTTGGAATCCATCAAGATGAGTCATCTTATACAAAGAGGAAAGCAGGGTGTCTGTGGAGGGAGAAGCAGTGATTGGACAAGGACACTTTAAATGCAGAAGCATATTTTCCTCTGCCCCTCATAAAACTAGGACAGGGTAAGCAGTTTAGAGATGGTCTCAGATCTCTACTAGAAATTTGAAACAGTATCACCATTAAGGAAACAGCCTTCACCAAAAGAAAAATA
The DNA here is from genome assembly GCA_007570785.1 of Antilocapra americana. Classification (NCBI taxonomy): domain Eukaryota; kingdom Metazoa; phylum Chordata; class Mammalia; order Artiodactyla; family Antilocapridae; genus Antilocapra; species Antilocapra americana. The sequence goes on from ML660770.1 coordinate 19,050,666, forward strand.
ATATTTAATTATTACTTAAAAAATAAAGGGACTTGACTGAAAAACCATACCGATTCTGAGTTTGTTGCTGTTTTATTTTTATTTATTTATTTATTTTTAATTTTATTTACTTTATTGTGTTGGTTTTGCCATACAATGACATGAAACCACCATGGGTTTACATATGCTCCCCCCCCAGAACCCCCTCCCTCCTCCCTCCTGATTCCCTCCCCCTGGGACATCTCGGTGCACCAGCCCCGAGCATCAACCGTGGGCTGGCGATTGATTTCACATATGATAATTAACATGTTTCAATGCCATTCTCCCATATCATCCCACCCTTGCCCTCTTCCACAGAGTCCACGAGTCTGTTCTATACATCTGCGTTCCTTTTGCTGTCTCGCATGCAGGGTTCTCCTTACCATCTTTCTAAATTCCATATATATGCATTAGTATACTGTATTGTTATTTTTCCTTCTGGCTTCCTTCACTCTGAATAATAGGCTCCAGTTCCGTCCACCTGAGTAGAACTGATTCAAATGAATTTTTTTTTTTAATGCTGAGTAATATTCCATTGTGTATAGTACCACAGCTTTCTTATCCATTCGTCAGTTGATGTATCCATAACTTATTTTGGCTGTGTTAAGGAGAGGAAAATCACCTCAATTTCTGGTTGAAATTCCCTGGTGGTTCAGACAGTAAAGAATCTGCCTGAAATATGGGAAATCTAGATTTGATCCCTGGGTCAGGAAGATCCCCTGGAGAAGGGCATGGCAACCCACTCCAGTATTCTTACCTGGAGAATCCCCATGGACAAAGGAGCCTGGGGCACTACAGTCCTTGGGGTCGCAAAGAGTCAGACACAACTGAGCTACTAAGCTCCCCTTAGGTCATTCCCCCATGCCTCTGTCTTTGTCTCTCTAGATGAACTCGGTGAATTTATCCAAACCACCTTCACTTTCTGCAGCAGCAACACTGACCTGTTGGGAAGAGGTGTAGGTGTTCTTTCCCACTGTTTTCTAATATTTCTTATAAATTGCATTCTATTTGACTGAATTGCCTTGGAGTATGCATTATTGGGAACTTAACAGTTTTAGCATTAATAAGCAGTCACTTCTGTGTGTGGGATTTTTGTCTTTAAGTGTTTGTTTCCATTCTCCTCAGATTTAATGGGTTGGGAAGATGAAATAGCCAAGTAAACAAATAAATGGTATACAATCAGTTTTAGTGACAGCCATGAAAAGAACAGAATAAGAGATCTGAAAGTGATTAGGAGGAGACAGACCCTTACCTAAGTAGTAGGAAAGTGTTTTTTGAAGAGGAGACATATTAACAGAGCTCTGAAGAGGAGCCAATAGTGATGAAAAGATCAGGAAATGAGTCAGAGGAGACAGGTAGGGCTAGATTATGTAGACCATTATAAGGAGTATGAATTTAAAGTTTACTGAAAGACCATTGGAAAGTTTTAAGAAGGGAAATGACATGATTTGACTCGAGGGTGGGATGATATGCAAGAATGGCATTGAAACATGTAAATTATCATATGTGAAATGAATCGCCAATCCAGGTTTGATGCATGATACAGGGTGCTCAGGGCTGGTGCACCGGGATGACCCAGAGGGATGGAATTGGGAGGGAGGTGGGAGGGGGATTCTGGAAGGGGAATGCATATACACCCATGGCGGATTCATGTCAATGTATGGCAAAACCAGCACAGTATTGTAAAGAAAAAAGTCTTTCTTGAATTTGTTATAATGAATAAAAAAAATAAAATTAAAGAAGTTAAAAAAAAAAGAAAAACAGCAAAACATGATAAATAAATAAAAGTTCACCCAAGGGACTTCCCTTGAAGTCCAGGGATTAGGACTCAGTGCTTCCAATGCCAGGGGGCAAGGTTTTCAATGCCTGGTCAGGCAGCTAAGATCCCCACAAGACATGCTGCAAAATAAAAATAAAAAATAAAGATTCATCCCAGATACTGGGTAGAAAACGTATACTGGGGAAGGAAAAGTACTGGAAACAGAAAAGTAAATTAAGAGGCATTTGTGATAGTGCAGATTAGAGATGGACATCATTTGACCTGCCCTCATTTACATGGAGATGAAGATAAATTACCAGGTCATCATCTATTTTAAAGGACTTAGTGTTAAATTGGAATTGGGCTGTAGTGCAGCCCAAGGAAGAGGAGAGTAGAAGAAGAAAGTAATCAGCAGTAAGAGAAAGAAAGGAACTAAGGAAAACTCATAGATTTATAGCCTAAGCTGCTGAAGGAATGTATTTAAAAGTCACAGTGAACTACAAGAAAAATAGTCAACCATGTAGAATAGTATCCAAGCTCAGTTATCTTAGATAAATATAGATGTTTTCCTCTTTTCTGGAATGTCCTGCTTATTTTTATATTCTCAACATGAAAGGGAAATGTAGAAACTGATATTTGTGTTGTACATAATTTAAAAATTAAAGAAATTGAAATAATTTAAAAAAATATGGCAAAAAGGCAAAGTTAACAGACTTTAAAGCATATTGTTATAACATTGAGATAGCAGTTCATTTTTAAAAAATATTTTTTATTTTAATATTTTTAAAAATATTGACTACAGCAAAAATTAGCAGTTTAGACATTCATGAGACTGTAAATCCATGCACTCAGCTAAGTCATAGAAAAATGTTTTGCAGAAAAAACTGAATATAATTTATGAGGCAAATTTGAACCAGTGACATTTTTTAGTTCCTTTCAGCCAAATATCACCAGGGGCACAAATCTCAATTTTATTGCTGTTGCTGAGAGAGAAGTCACCCATGGCAAACCCTGGAGCAACTTAGTAAGAGGGTGTGAGAAACACTTAGAGTAGGATCTGGCCTTTGTGTTAGCTGCTTTGGCAAGGGTTTAAAAAAGTAGGAATTTTCTCTGGATTGGAGGCTGTCAGAAAATGAGGAATAATTCTGTGATTGGATGTATTAATAAATCTTACCTAGAAGGTTGGAAGAATTAAATGAAGGTAAAGACTTCAATTAAAAAAAGCAGTAGTCACTCAGCTGGAATATTTTATCTTTCTTGTGGTTTGTGCAGTAGTTATGTTTTTGCCTATGCTTAGACATGTTTATACAACTTTGGTTTTGCCCTATCTGATGTCAGTTCTCTGGGAAATGGTGCATGTCCAACAAATGAATACCAAGACCTAGCTATGAGGACCAGGCCAGCTACTGGCTGTCATAGGCAGTTTTTCTTTCTAGCATTGACATTATGAGTGACTTCGTGTAGACATGTTTTCTAGCCTATCTTCACATAGATTACTTTTACTTATTTCTATAGCTTAGGTAATTGTGAGGAAATGAATATATACCCACATAGTGTTATATTGCCAATACATCTTTTTGTATTCTTTTAACCGTAGTGCTTACGCAAAGACAACATTTTGGTTTTGATATTTCTTTTAGTTTTCATCTTTAAAATATTGTTTTGAAATGAGAGAGGCAATTGTGTGTGAAAATTAATGTTAAGAAAATCTATTACAACATAGCAGCTGGAAGACAGAAAATTATTCTCTAACATTCTAATTTGTTTTTAGAGCCTACTGAAATAACGTTTGAAAAATACAACTGTAGAACATAAAAAGATACATGATTTCCTGTTTGAAATTTAATATTATAAACTGAAAACTGCAAAACCTAAAAACTGAGAATTATATTTTGTTTGGAAGACCGGCCGAGGACTTAAGTCTGGGAAACAGGCTCTGTGATGATCCTGAGGGGTCTGTCCTGAAGAGGTAACAGAGGAGCCAGGATATATATATACATATATAGGAGTTTTTGCAGCAAAGACCAGGTATTCAGAATATTAAAAGATAACTTAATCACAAAGAACCTAGCATCTCAAAATAATGAGTTATCACTTTCCTGTATATGGGAAGATGCAAGAGTCTGGACTCATTGGTGTGCACATGAATTGTCTAGAGCCATTTTCCTGCCTTTTCCATCCTGAATCCCCTCAGTGTGCACAGTTGGGGATGGCTGCAGTAGCTGATGGCTGCAACATCTTTTGTGTATTGTATGGCTAGTGACAGTCTTCCTCTACAGTGTCACCTCTTGGTCATAAATCAAACCAGTTTTGGAGAGGGATTTCATGTCCCACAGTGCAAAGAAAACCCACTCCTAGATCAGGTAAAGATTCTGTTGATAGGTCACTCAGTGTGTTAAATATTGGCTTAGACCCAACTAATAATCTAAAATCTCTGAATCACCTGTATTAGTCTCTTATGACCTGGGAAATGTTTTTCCTTGTTGCTTCTTTTTGTATCTAAGGTTGTCCTAATTATTCTATGTAGAGTTTTATATATATGATCAACTGCTTCAAGATTTTAGCCATTATTAATTTTGTCTGGTTACACATTGGATAATACAAGATGCAATCTTACAAAAAATAGACAAGATAAGTAATATAGCTAGTAACATTACTAAGGTCATGGTACAGCAGAGAGATACAAAGCATTAATAATTTTAAAACAAAGAACAAATTAAAACAATTACTAACATAAATAGGTGTAATCCGATTGCAATAAATGAGCTGGAGAAGCCAAAGGATCCTGGAAGGATCATGGAAGGATCAGGTAGAGAGAAAAATGTTTCACCTTTGTTTACAAAGTTTCACTTTATCCATTGTTGTATGTCATAGCATAAGAGGAAAGATTTTTCTGGAAAATAAAGGTTTAAAAATATATACATTATCTTTTCAAGTCATAAAATTATAAATCATATTTAACAGTTTATTAAGTTCTATGTAATCTTTATTGATCTGAATGTGGTTATCAGGTTTTTTATTAGTTTTGTAATTTCTTACTCAATTCAGTGTTTAATTTTCCCCAAATTCCTTTTTTATGATTCTTCTTGAAAATCTTCATTTCATAAAAGCATCAAAGTAAAACAGTGATTGTCTATAAATGACAAGACTTAAAATGGCATGGTTAAAGATCCGATTACAATGCAACTAATTAGAAACTTGATATTTTTGTGACATATAACATTTTAAGATAATACCTAGAATTATAACTGATAGCATATCACTGCATACCAGACTTTTAGGAATTCCATATAAATTTTAGAATATATGTATCAGTGAAATTTACTTATACACTAAGAAGATTTACCTTTAATCACTTGACAATGCTTCTTAAGGAATTTTACCTACCAAATAAGCCTAATTTCTTTTCTGAGACCTCTAGGGATTTCTTTGAAGTGTCCCAGAATGAGCAGGAGGTGAAAAGAACTTAAGTTAGAATTTGATATTTGGGGAGTTTATCAAAAATATAAAAAATAAAAATTTTATCGCCGCATTGTTTACAATAGCCAGGACATGGAAGCAACCTAGATGCCCATCAACTGACAAATGGATAAGAAAGCTGTGGTACATATACACAATGGAATATTACTCAGCATTAAAAAAAAATTCATTTGAATCAGTTCTACTCAGGTGGACGGAACTGGAGCCTATTATCCAGGGTGAAGTAAGCCAGAAGGAAAAACAACAATACAGTATACTAATGCATATATACGGAATTTAGAAAGATGGTAATGAGAACCCTGCATGCGAGATAACAAAAGAAATGCAGATGTATAGAATAGACTCGTGGACTCTGTGGAAGAGGGCAAGGGTGAGATGATATGGGAGAATGGCATTGAAACATGTTAATTATCATATGTGAAAGCAACCGCCAGCCCAGGGTTGATGCTCCGGGCTGGTGCACCGAGATGACCCAAGGGGAGGGAATTGGGAGGGAGGAGGGAGGGGGATTCTGGAGGGGGAACATATGTATACCCATGGCGGTTTCATGTCAACGTATAGCAAAACCAACACAATAAAGTAAAGAAAATTAAAAAAAAATTTAATACTTGGTCAAATAAGATAATTAATCACTGTGAAACAACACCTATTTACTTAACCAAATGACAAAAGATTTCAAAAACAAAAACAGATCAGTTAAAGGCAAAGAAACTCACACATCTATTATAAAAATGCAATATTTCAAAAAACTGTATTCTCTTAACAGAGAGAAGTAACATACATGGTCTTGTACCAGGAATACTTTTAATGAAAAAAAGTAGGCTATTTAAATTTATTTAAATATTTTACCTATTTAAATTTATTCTAATTCAAGCCTGACCATGTACAAAAGTCTTTTTAATGGTTTCTGTTTTACAAATCTTTCACAACTTTCAGTATTCACATTAGTTTGGTCGCTTATTTTCCCTTCCAGAAATAAGCAGTTCTAGGACAAAATAATTCTTTCCACTTAACAAGATGGATTTCCATCCTTACAGTTTCTTTTATTTTTCTTGCATACTGAATTGTTTTCCTTATCTTTAGTGGTCTTAATTACCTATTATATTTTTAACTCTTTCAAATATAATTTTTATTATATATTAGAGAAAGTTGATTTACAATGTGTTAGTTTCAGGTGTAAACCAAAGAGAATAAGCTATACACATATCCATTCTTTTCAGATTCTTTTCCCATATAGGCTATTACAGAATATTTAGTAGAGTTCCTTGTGCTTTACAATAGATCCTTGTTGACTATTTTATATACAGCAGTGTGTATATGTTAATCTCAACTCCTAATTTATCCCTCCCTCCCACCTTTCCCCTTTGAAAACCATAAGTCTGATAAAGGCTCCTAAGTCTGTGAGTCTGTTTCTGTATTATAAGCAAATTCATCTGAATTATTTTTTAGATTCCACAAATAAGTGATATGGTATTTGGCTTTCTCTGACTTCTGTCACTTAGTATGATAATCTCTAGGTCCATCCATGTTGCTACAAATGGCATGATCTCATTCTTTCCCATAACTGAGTAATATTGCAATGTATATATGTGCCACATCTTCTTTATCCATTATTCAGCAGACACTTAGGTTGCTTCCCTGTCTTTGCTATTGTAAATAGTGCTGAAATGTATCTCTTCAAATTATCGTTTTCTCTCAGATACATGCCCAGGGACTGTGATTGCTGGATCATATAGTAATTCTCCTTTTAGTTTTTTAAAGAATGTCTATGCTGCTTTCCATAATGGTTGTATCAATTTATATTACCATCAACAGTGTAAGACAGTTCCTTTTCTCCACACCCTCTTTAGCATGTATTGTTTTAGACGTCTTGCCATTCTGTCCAGGTGAGGTGATATCTCATTGTTGTTTTGGTTTGCTTTTCTCTAATAATTAGCAATGTTGAGCATCTTTTCATGTGCTTTTGACCATCTGTATGTCTTCTTTGAGGAGCTATCTATTTAGATATTCTGCCCATTTTTTGATTTGGTTGTTTGTTTTTTTGACATTGAGCTATAAGAGCTGTTTGTATACTTAGGACATTAATCCATTGTCAATTGCTTTGTTTGTAAATATTTTCTTCCGTATGTGGCTTTTCTTTTCATTTTGTTTCTGATTTCCTTTGCTGGGAAAAAGTTTTTAAGTTTATTAATTAAGGTCCTATTTGTTTATTTTTGTTTTTATTTTCACTTCTCTAGGAGGTAGATCCACAAAAAAGATATTGCTGCAATTTATATCAAAGAGTGTTCTGCCTATGTTTGCCTATAAGAGTTCTATAGTATCCAGTCTTTCATTTTGGTCTTTAATCCATTTTGAGTTTATTTTTGTGTATGGTGTTAGAGAACATTCTAGTTTCCTTTTTTTACATGTAGCTGTCTGGTTTTCCCAACATCACTTATTGAAGAGACTGTCTTTTCTCCATTGTATATTTTTATCTCCCTTGTCATAGATTAATTGACCATATAAGTGTAGGTTCATTTCCGGGCTCTTTTCTCTTCCATTAATCTATGTGGCTGTTTTTATGCCAGTACCATACTATTTTACTTACTGTAGCTTTGTCAAATAGTCTGAAGATAGAGAACCTGATTCCTCCAGCTCTGGTTTTTCTTTCTCAGGATGCTTTGCAAATCTATTTAGGATGTTTTGTGTTAACATTAAAATTGAAAAAAAATGGTTCTAGTTCTGTGAATATTGCCATTCATAATTTAATAGGGATGGCACTGAATCTGTAGATTTCCTTGGATAGCATACTCATTGTGACAATACTGATTCTTCCAATCCAAGAACATAGTATATCTTTCCATCTGTTTGTGTCATCCTCAATCATTTTCATTAGCATTTTATAATTTTTAAAGAACAGGTCTTTTGCCTGCTTATATAGGTTTATTACTAGGTATTTTATATTTTTTGATGTGATGGTAAATGGGATCATTTCCTTAATTTCTCTTTCTGACCTTCCATTGTTAGTGTATAGGAATGCAAGAGATCTCTGTGTATTATCTTGTGTCCTGTAATTTACCAAATTCATTGATCAGTTCTAGTCATCTTCTGATAGCATCTTTAGGACTTTATATAGAGTATTATGTCATCTGCAAACAGTGACAGTTTTACTTTCTCTTTTCCAATTTGGATTCCTTTTATTCCTCTTTCTTATCTGATTGCCATGGCTAAGACTTCCAAAGCTGTGTTGAATAAAAGAGGTGAGAATCAACATCCTTATCTTCTTCTTGACCTTAGAGGAAATACTTTTAACTTTTCACCATTGAGAATGACATTTGCTATTGGTTTTTCATATAAGACCTTTATTATGTTGAAATAGGTTCCCTCTATGCCTACTTTCTAGAGAGTTTTTCTACATCTATTAAGATGATCATATGATTTTTATTCTTTAATTTGTTAATATTGTACATCAAACCGATTGATTTGCAGATATTGAAAATCCTTGCATCTCTGGGGTAAATCCCATTTGTTCATGATGTATGGTCCTTTTAATGTATATATTGTTTTAACAATATTTAAAATTGTTTAAAATATTTAATAATTAAATTAACAATTTAATATTTAAAAATATTATAGTTTTAATCCTTAAAAACCTTAATCTTTAGTGAAAACTGATAAACAGCAAGCAATTGTGAACTGTTTGTCATAACAGCATTTTCTGATTAGAATATTCCATAACCTCTAGAAACGTACAATTGCCTCATAGCAAAATTTCTTTTCTTAATATAGTACAAGACGTGTGTCTAATAAACCCAGTATCTTTGGTTTCTCTCTTAGTGTGTTAGTTGCTCAGCCCTGTCTGACTCTTTGCAAGTCCATGGATTGTAGCCTGCCAAGCTCCTCTGTCCAAGGAATTCTCTAGACAAAAATACAACTGCACTGCAGACAGATACTTTATCATCTGAGCCACCAGGGAAACCCAAAACACTTGAAATACAAAGCAATTTAAAAAATAATGTCATTTATACTTTTTTTTTTTTTATTATTGTTTTTGCCATACATTGTCATGATATCACCATGGGTTTACATATGCTTCCCCTCCGGGTCCCCCCTCCCTCCTCCCTCCCCCCCGGGAAATCTCGCTGCACCAGTCCCGAGCATCAATCCTGGGCTGGCGATTGATTAGACACATGACAATTAACATGCTTCAATGCCCTTCTCCCATCTCATCCCACCCTTACCCTCATCCACAAAGTCCACAAGTCTATTCTATACATCTGCGTTCCTTTTGTTGTCTCCCATGTTGGGTTCTCATTACTGTCTTTCTAAATTCCATATACTTTAAAAACTTGGTATCACTCACCTTTTCCCTGGAGACGTGTAGAGACAGAAGAAAGCAGATATTATAAAAAGGTTAATATCAATTCACATATATTCTCTAAATTCTCTTGGGGCTACTTATGCTTATATTCCTCCTGTAACCATCTACTTTAAATTTAAAAGAAGACTGAAGAGATTTTGGGCCTTCAGGTAGGAGTTATCTCTGTCTTTGAGGAGAAAGAAGGTAGATTTCTCCCAGGAGATGAGAACTGTGTGGAACTTTGTGGAAGAGTTTCAAGTTCCAGGCTGGAAGGGAGATTGCTTCACTGGCTCAGTTAGCATCTGTTGGTCCCCTCCTGTGTTCCAGGCAGCACCAAGCAAGTGTAGAAGAATTCCAAGGTGAAGCTATATTGTTGCAGGAAAGAGCGAGGTGCCAGAGGAGGGTCATGTCCCTGGTCTTACGAGAGTCCTGGGATGGGACAGGGTACCAAGGAGACAAAAGTAGGTAATATTAGACCCATGTAACAGTTAATGTTTCAGTATTTTATATTATTTGAAATTACCTGGATATTCAATGGATTTCCATCATTTAACTTAATTCAGCAAAATTCAAGTTAATGAAAAATCTGGAGAAAGTATTTAGATAGGCATACCTAAAACATAATTTTTCCTAAAGAGTTCACCTGAAAATTCATGTCATTTGCCTTTATTTTATAACTTATGAAAATCATACCAAGTTAATTCTTTTTTTCTTGCTGACAAGCTCTCCAACAGAAATAACATGTACTTATTGATTGTCAGTAAATCTAGGTACTATAAAAGTAAGACATGTCTATATTTATTAAACCAACAAACTTAAGCTAGATTTAACACCAGTTATTATTGACTCAGACAGAAAATAATCTGCCTGCATTGCAGGAGACCCACGTTTGATCCCTGGGTCAGGAAGATCTCGTGCAGAAGAGAATGGCTATCCACTCCAGTTTTCTTGCCTGGAGAATTCCACAGACAGAGTCGTGGGGTTGAAAAGAGTTGGACATGACTGAGTGACTTCCATTTTCTTTCTTTAATATTGACTCTTTTCTGCACCACATGAACTTGAAATTCATTCTGACTAGTTTACTTTACAGAAATATTTAATTTGCAAGTGCTTATTTTTAAGTAAACTAAATAAAACTCTTTTTATAAATTTAATTTTGATAACATTATCTGGTGGTAGAGACATGTCCTACATAATGCTTTAACTTGATTAATTGATCTGTTGCTGGTCTGATATCTCAGTGCAATTTTTTATAACCTTTTAAATATTTACCTTAGTTCTGTATATAAATGTAAAGTGGATTTGTTTGTGCCTCTTTCATGTTGGCCCTTCTAATCTTAGATAGTATTGTATCAAAACCTGTTGTTTTAATCCCATTAATATCTATTCACTTATCCCATATCTTTAATAAACATCTATTGATTTATCTTTCAGGGATGAGTCCCTTTAAATTTCTACTGTGTTGGGAAGAAGTTTCAACTTGGTCTTCAATTTTTCTTTCTCTTTTAATTTCCATGTTAATCAACCTAAGTAAGGTTGTTAATTACCTTTAAATATTTATTAGCATTTGTAAGGCCCATTGAGGGGAAGCAGGGACCACAGGTAAAGCTTCCAAAACCATTTGATTTTTTGTTTGCTTGTTTTAAACTAAGGGAGTTTTCCCTTAGTTGGTTTTTTTTTTATATTGTTTTTGCCATACATTGTCATGATATCACCATGGGTTTACATATGCTTCCCCTCCGGAACCCCCTCCCTCCTCCCTCCCCCCCGGGGAAATCTCGCTGCACCAGTCCCGAGCATCAATCCTGGGCTGGCGATTGATTAGACACATGACAATTAACATGCTTCAATGCCCTTCTCCCATATCATCCCACCCTTACCCTCATCCACAAAGTCCACGAGTCTATTCTATACATCTGCGTTCCTTTTGTTGTCTCGCATGCTGGGTTCTCGTTACCATCTTTCTAAATTCCATATATATGTGTTAATATACTGTATTGTTGTTTTTGCTTCTGGCTTACTTCACTCTGGATAATGGGCTCCAGTTTCGTCCATCTGAGTAGAGTTGCTTCAAATGAATTTTTTTTTTAATGCTGAGTAATATTCCATTGTGTATATGTACCACAGCTTTCTTATCCATTTGTCAGTTGATGGGCATCTAGGTTGCTTCCATGTCTTGGCTATTGTAAACAATGCAGCAATGAACATTGGGGTACACGTGGCTCTTTCAATTCTGGTTTCCTCAGTGTATATGCCCAGCAGTGGGATTGCTGGGTCATATGGCAGGTCTATTTGCAGCTTTTTAAGGAACCTCCACACTGTTTTCCATAGTGGGTGTACTAGTTTGCATTCCCACCAACAGTGTAAGAGGGTTCCCTTTTCTCCACATCCTCTCCAGCATTTATTGCTTGTAGACTTTTGGATGGCAGCCATTCTGACTGGTGTAAAGTGGTACCTCATTGTAGTTTTGATTTGCATTTCTCTGATAATGAGTGATGTTGAGCATCTTTTCATGTGTTTGTTAGCCATTTTTATATCTTCCTTGGAGAAATGTCTGTTAAGTTCTTTGGCCCACTTTTTAATTGGGTTGTTTATTTTTCTAGAATGGAGCTGCAGGAGTTGTTTGTAAATTTTTGAGATTAATTGTTTGTCTGTTGCTTCATTGGCTATTATTTTCTCCCATTCTGAAGGCTGTCTTTTCACCTTGCTTATAGTTTCCTTTGTTGTGCAAAAGCTTTTAATTTTAATTAGGTCCCATTTGTTTATTCGTGTTTTTATTTCCAATATTCTGGGAGGTGGGTCATGGAGTATCCCGCTTTGGGTTATGGCAGAGAGTGTTTTGCCTATGTTATCCTCTAGGAGTTTTATAGTTTCTGGTCTTATGCTTAGATCTTTGATCCATTTTGAGTTTATCTTTGTGTATGGTGTTAGAAAGTGATCTAGTTTCATTCTTTTACAAGTGGCTGTCCAGTTTTCCCAGCACCACTTGTTAAAGAGGTTGTCTTTTCTCCATTGTATATTCTTGCCTCCTTTGTCAAAGATAAGGTGTCCATAGATGCGTGGATTTATCTCTGGGCTTTCTATTCTGTTCCATTGATCTATGTTTCTGTCTTTGTGCCAGTACCATACTGTCTTAATGACTGTGGATTTGTAGTATAGCCTAAAGTCAGGTAGGTTGATTCCGCCAGTTCCATTCTTCTTTCTCAAGATTGCTTTGGCTATACGAGGTTTTTTGTATTTCCATACAAATTGAGAAATTATTTGTTCTAATTCTTTGAAGAAGACCTCTGGTAGCTTGATAGGAATTGCATCAAAAAGATCATACATCATGATCAAGTAGGCTTTATCCCAGGGA